>JAWWEN010000024.1:1860765-1896143 GCA_035582955.1 Sycophila texana | reverse complement strand
ATAATCTCGGCACAAAAATTCTCGAGCTCCAATTGGCTGATAGCCATTTCCGCCTCAGAGGTGGAGCACTCTTAATTTTTCTTTTTATATGGGATTTTTTGAATTTATTTTAACTAATTTGTGTGATTTACAGCAGGGATTTGTTGATTGTTGATTGTTATTGTTATAAAATGTATAATTAATCAATCTGGTGCTGGATGTTGAAAATATTTTACGATGTTAATTGTGGCTGCTCTTAATTTTTTCGAGAACAAATAAGAAATTATGCTTATCTCAAAAATTAAAAAGAATTTTTAATTTAGTTTTTGACGGGAAGTTTCTCGTATAAATAGTGATATTTTGACATAGAATTTTCTGAAATCATTTTCGATGATAATTTGTACATGTGTATTTAAATGTTACATAAAATAATTTTTCTTTTACTTTTATTTAGTTGAGCAAACAAAATTTAAGTTTTGCGCACGATAACGAGATCTGATCGTGCTCTGACGTATATATCAGGCATTCACGTCAAGAATAAGAATAATCAACTACTGGTAATATACACCCGAAGACAAAAAATCGTAATTACTGCTTTTTGAATTTTCGCGGATTATTTCCTTCCCGTTACGAATAATTTAGAATAAAAAAATCTTTTGATTAGGATTTTACTAAAATAAATTAACTTTCTTAAATAAGCCATTACGGATTTTTTCCGGTAATAATGGAAAAGTCGTTACGGCAAAGCATAATAAGAACTTCAGCTGTGCGAGAGAGCAGTGACCGGCGCGCCTGATGAATGCTAGCACGGTAATACGGTGTTACAATCAGAAAAAGATAGTCAATCTTATTTTCTATAAATAAGATAAAGACAGATATATAGACGTATGTACCCCCTGCCGGCGTGATGGAAGAGCTGTGGCGGGGGTGTCGGGTATTTTCTTTTAATTACATATAATATTTTTGTAAATTTCAGTACTTTTTTTTTGTTACACGAAACCAGTAGAATTTTTATTGAAATTGGATTTATTTTTAACTTCTTAATGTATATATATCATAATGACATGTTAACAAATTCTCAATGAAACTTATATGAATAATAAATCTATCTTTTGCAATGTTTCGCAATATTTCATTGATTAGTATGTTGATTATTCTAATTGCATTAATACGGCAATTTTTTTATTAACAATTTAAATTAATTTTATTCGCTATATTAATTACACTAGTAATAAGCTTATTAACTTTTTTTTTAAAATTGTCAGTAAAATTTATGATATAAAAACCACAATTTATAATTTATAGATATTCATCGATAATGAATGGCACCAATCAAAGTCGGGGAAGAAATTTGAGACTATAAATCCTACAACTGAAGAAGTTATAGCATCTGTGCAGCACGGAGAAGCAGCTGACATTGACCTTGCAGTAGCTGCAGCTAGAAGAGCTTTCAGTCTTGGTTCACCATGGAGAACGATGGATGCTTCCAAAAGAGGAATATTATTAAACCGATTAGCAGATTTGATAGAAAGAGATCGCGTTTATCTTGCTGTAAGTAAACATAAGTCAATAATGTTAGTTAGTCGTAATGAAATTATGTAATCAAATATCAAAATCAAATGTATCTGTGATTATCAGTCTAATGAAAGTAATAATTGATAAAGTTTAACGATAATTGATCGATAACTGGTTGAACGATTGATAATTGATCCAATTGACGATTAAAATTTTTATTCATCTGCTTACAGTCTCTTGAAACTTTAGATAATGGTAAACCTTATGCAACTGCCCATGGGTTTGATGTACCAGCTAGTATTTCAACACTCAGATATTATGCAGGGTGGGCTGACAAAAATCATGGAAAAGTGATTCCTATGGATGGAAAATTTTTTTCCTACACCAGGCATGAGCCAGTAGGTGTTTGTGGACAAATTATTCCTTGGAACTTCCCACTTTTGATGGCAGCCTGGAAATTAGGACCTGCTTTAGCAACTGGTATATTTTTTCTTTATAAATTGCATGTATTATAGTACAATATTAAGTGACTTTTTGATGAATCTTTAAATATATATAATATTCTCAAATAGTTTATAATAAAATATTGTCTGTTCAGGTAACTGTGTCATTCTTAAACCAGCAGAACAAACTCCACTTACTGCTTTGTATATTGCACAATTAACAAAGGAAGCTGGCTTTCCTCCTGGTGTAGTAAATGTTGTTCCTGGATTTGGGGATGCTGGAGCTGCTTTAGTTCAACATCCAGATGTTGATAAAATAGCTTTTACTGGTTCTACCGAAGTTGGACAATTAGTAAAAGAAGGAGCTGCAAAAAGTAATCTAAAAAGAACTACTTTGGAGTTAGGAGGTAAGTCACCGAATATTATCTTTAAGGATGCAGATATGGATCAAGCCGTTGAAACTGCACACTTTGGATTATTCTTTAACATGGTAATAATTATTTTTATTTCTTCTTGTAATAAGTATATTTTAAATAATATTCACGTAGATCGTTTGTTTTAATATAGGGCCAATGCTGTTGTGCTGGATCTAGAACTTTTGTAGAAGGTCCTATTTATGACGAATTTGTGGAAAGAAGCGCAGCTAGAGCTAAAGCCAGGACTGTCGGTGATCCCTTTGATTTAAATACAGAGCACGGCCCTCAAGTATACTACATTTTATTTATTTTACTTTCTTTAATACATAGTTATTAAAATTTAAAAAGTAATAACATGTATGTCGGCTGTTTTAGATTGACAAAGACCAAATGAATAAAATTTTATCTATGATCAATGATGGAAAATCGGAAGGAGCTAAGCTAGTTGAAGGAGGTTGCAGAGTAGGAGACAAAGGATATTTTGTTGCCCCAACAGTTTTTGCTGATGTTAAAGATAACATGAGAATTGCTCGCGAGGAAGTAAGTTACTCCTTTTCATATAATAATTACATTACATTACATTAAAGTAAACACTTTTAAAATATACTTATTTTATCTTTTTGCAATATTCAGATTTTTGGACCAGTACAGCAAATTATCAAATTTAATAAACTTAGTGAAGTAATTGAGCGTGCAAACAAATCTGATTACGGACTGGCAGCTGCTCTGTTTACAAAAGATATTGATAAGGCTAATTACGTTGTTCAAGGCCTCAGAGCTGGTACCGTTTGGTTAGTACATGCTTTTTCTCAAATTTAATATTTTTTTTTAGCCTGATAACAATAATAAGTATTTTACAGGGTAAACACGTATAACATATTATCTGCCCAAGCACCATTTGGTGGTTATAAAATGTCTGGACATGGTAGAGAGCTTGGAGAATATGGCTTGGAAGCATATACGGAAGTTAAGAGTGTTATTGTCAAAATACCTGAAAAAAATAGTTAATTTGAATATATACTTTACAATTGAATATCGTCCAATAATCATATCTCCTTAAGAGATTGTTGTATTTAGAATAATTTAAAAGTATAGCACATAGTTTTTTATACTCTGATAAATATTTTTTGAACTATTTATTATTTTAAGTTCGGCTTATATAAGAGAATGTCAAAAGTGATTGATTCTTTTATCCAATAATAAGTTCAATAATACTATATTGTGATAAGAACTCAAATTGATTCTCGGTAAAACTATATTAGAGAGATATAAGCAACAAAAAAGAAAGAGAAATGTAAATTTCGTCGAAACCAGCTGAGCTGTGCAAAATAAAAACAAGACAAATAATAAATTAAGCTCTTCAGCAAAATAAAAATTAAATTGTTACTCTATAACTAAAAGTTCACGTTATACGTCCGTGAAAATGAGGTATTTATTTCAAACATTTAACGTTTAGCTACTGTAGTGTTGTTTTCAGTTAAAATTAACAAATGTGGCACTGTTTTCTTTGTAATAAGCTGGAACTGCTAAAAATACAATTTCACTCTTACGCTACTGCAACTGTTGACTAGTGCCAAGTTGAGCGTGTCGAAAAACCAGTTTCATTTAAATTGATAATTCTTAATTTTTAAAATCACTTGTAATTAATAACTATACCGGTAAATTACCTATATCGCATGCGTTTTACTTTACCGAACTACTTTATAATGTGCGTCTATTGCAAAGCGAACACGATACATTTATTTTCAGGTTTATGTTAAACATCTGCTTTTTAATTTAAAAAATATTTTTTAAGGATTGTATATTTTTAAAATTCTTTTGCAATGTTTATTTTAGTCGTTCGAATTTCAAATAGTTGCCTGATTTTCGTGAAAAAATAAGAATAAACGTATTTTGCAAAAATTGTATCTATTTACAGTAGGAATTTAACTTGTTTTTAAGTAAATGAAGTGCGCATTACGTTCGCAAAGATTTTCGCAATAGATATTTATCTATCTCGTTTGAATTGATACATCATGATTCTGCATCTTTTAAACAAAATAATCTGCATGTTGTAAGAAATCGGGTGATAAAAGAAAAACAACCTCGTTAGAACAAATAATATTTATATTAATAATTTACAAAAATTTAAAATAAATATTACACGATATACATACGTAATAGAAATGTAATAAAATTAATCGGGGCAGGAGGGAGAATATGGCTGGGACGGGCAATACAGAGGATCGAGGATATAAATTATGGAACGAATCTCAGGACACAACCCTTTCACTTTCCGAGGAGGATTTTGCGGGAAGCGCCCATGTTCTGTCCAGCCTGAGTGGCTCCCTTGTTGGAACCGGCCTGCAGGCCGATCACCGTCTGTCCGGCCTTCAGCTGCTCCTCGGAGAAATCGCGCTTGCACTCGTCGGATGGCTTGGGTCCCAGGTAAGGTCCATTCCATTCTGGGTGTCTGTATGTCTGTGGTATCCAAAAATTTGTATTATAATAAATATGTATTTTGTTTTCAGAAATCAGAAATATAAATAGAAGGTGATGAGTACCTCACGGCCGAGAGCGAAGAGGGTGGTAATGACTTGGCCGATGTCTTTCTTCTCCCACAGCTCGACCGTTTGGAACACGTCTATGTCGGGCACTCCGTAATTTTTTAGAGCTTGTTGAAATCTAAGACGAACATTGAAACAAGCATAAATTTCGCGTATTGTTTAAAATCGTCGTCTATTTTTTGTATTGTATTTGATATTTTTAATTAATTAAAATTGTTTGTTTTTAGGTATACTGACTTGTTGATGTTCTCCATCATTTTGAATTCTCCGCCAGAAGAGTTAATTTTGTTGACGGAGCCTGGCTTGATTTTGTTTATCAGCTCGCAGAGGACCTGACCATCGCGGAGGTAGTCTTCAAAGGGAGCGTTGAACTTCCTGCCCAGGATCGATTCGATCCATTCCTGAGCCTCACGCTCTTGCTGAGGATCGCGTTTTGCTGCGATCTGTCGAATTTCGAATTAAAAAATAGGCTTCAGTAGATAATATTTATACTTTGATTTATCCATAAAATGAAAATTTATAGGGCTTAATGGAATAATGTTATTTTAAATGGAATATTCAGAATAATTTTAAAATGTTAACAAAATTTGTAGATCCAAATTCAAGATTCAAAATTTGTAAAACGAAAAACAATTTTGTAGATCCAACTAAAATTCTCCTTAAAAAATCATTTACTTCATTTAACTAAACATTTTTTAATTCAACTGAATATTGTAAGGAGGATTCAAAAAAAATTTTAGTTGAATCAGCAAAATTTTGTTCAGTGTGCAATTGAATAAGTAACGTTTACTCATTGTTTGACAAAAGTGAAAAGCAAAGATCGTCGATTTAATGTAACACGAAGCACTTTTATATATTCGAGCGAAATGCGTTTAAAAAAAAATACACTGTAAACGAAAAAAACTCCGATTCGTCGAAATTTTAATGAGTAAAATTTTTAGAATAAAAAGTCGCGATGTGAGGTTTGAGCGTAGGATCGTCTCGTCATCCATACCTTCGCACGGACTTGTCGCTCGAGTGCCATGTCGGTGATTAGCGCGCGCTTTCCGTTTTCGCAGCCCTTACTACGAGAAGCGAGTTGCCGACAACTGAAGGTGTGAAGATGCAGCGCCGGCCCCTTTTATAACGGCGCCGCGGGAATCGTAGTTAACGGTGCGGTCCTCCCACGCGCGGAAAAATCGTCGCTACCGGAGTGTTTGCGCCGGCCCGCGGCTAATATTAGGCTGACAGTCGAAACGGCCGACATGCAAACGCTGCAAGGGAGCCGCCTTTTTCTATGCATAACTAGAAATGAAAAATTTCGCGGGATTATTTCGCCGAGGCCGACGTTTGTGCGACACATTTTCGCGCCCTTGTGCCACCTACAATGTGGAGGATGCCTCGCGGTGCTCTGGCCTTAAATCTTAGCTTGACTTTAATGCTTTCGCTTAGGTGGTGGAATTTCAAAATTTCGCGAAGATTCTGCGGGCGGATGTACGTCGAGGAGAAAATATACTTTGTAACGTCGATGAAGTTTATGATGTAGATGTATACATTTTGAAAATTTTCATTGATTCGATTATTTTCATCAAATTTATATTGAATTAATTAATGCTTTTTTAATTTTATGATGATAGTTGTAAAAATATGTTTCATTAGTAAATATGTTATTTTTGAGATATTATTGTGATCGTAATAGCGCTTCTAAAGTAAAGTATGCTTGAGAATTTATCTAAAGAATAAATAATACGGTTTAGTTTATAAAATAATGTTACAGACTTGCGACAAGTTAAATTATAGAGGCCAATTAATGATTCACGAAAATTTTGATTAATGTACTGAATATTTTCTACTGCACGTGTGATTAATATTTATATTTCATCAAATTATCCATCAAGATAAAGGTGATGGTCAATGCCAAAATAAACGACATTATTTATTTAAAGAAATTTTATTTATTTAATCTAATATTACTATAAGCATAAAGAACATCAATTTTATGATTCTCTGAATTTATCAATTTTCAAAATAAACCCTTCAATGTTCAAAATTACGCTGTTAATGGATTGTAAATAATAGATTACTAAATATTTATATTTATTCTCACAGTGGCATTTTAACAATTTTCATAAAACAACACTTTCTTGAATATTTATCAAAACAAGTTTTTATTTTCATTACTTTTTTTAATTTTGAGAATAGAAAAATAAATTAATGTGCCAAAAAATGATCATTTTTATTTTTAAGTTATATTTCTGCACGAATAACAATTGTATTTGAATATTTTTGTGGACATATTATACACTAAAAATGTATATAATTTTTTTTTTTCGAATATTGGGAAATTTTCAATATATTTTTTTTTTTTTTAGACATGCAGACATCTCTATGCGAAAGCATTGTGTCAGTGCAGTTGGCAGCGTTTTTATTTATTTATTTATTTATTGTTTTGTTTATTTATTTATTTTATTTTTTATTAGTTTTTAACTAGCTTCAATTATTATTTTCGTAAATAACTTAGTGAATTTTACAAATTAACAACATTTACCATTAAATATAAAAGAAACATGTTTGTTTTATTTTAATGTTTTAATTTAATAATTTTTTTTTTACATTAATTATCTAAATTATACACAATTAATTGTGAATTAATCATCAGGCCGTATAATATATTATGTAATATACATTAATGTACGTCCGAATGTTTGAAACAAAGAGGATAATTTACGCAATAATAAAATAAGCAATAAATTTTTTGTTCACGCATTTTCGCTAATAATCAGCGATGATATTTATAAAAAGTTCGTAACAATCAATTTTTGGACATGCAAATATCTCAGAATCGGAATTCCGAGAATCACATCCCTCGCCAGTCGCCGCAGTGATCGCGAGCAAGGGTTGCCAATATTCGCTCAGCGGCCATTGGAGGGGCAACACCTCAGCGGAGACCGGCCGGTTCAGCCTCACAAATTTCAACTTTTTTGAGTAAAATTTGCCCCAAGTACCAGAGAATCACATTTACAAGGCTTCAGGTAACATTTATTGTCAACATTTAAGAACCTTTGTTGCATAAAATAGCATGTTTTTGCGTAAATTGTCGCCAAACTGGCTAAAAATTATTTCCGTGGACAAAGGGATTTCCGTTGGGATTTTTCAAATTAATAAGATTTAATAAGATTTAATAAAATATAATAAATCTCATAAACATTGATAATCGATACGATCAATACGAAAAAAACGTCTACATTGATAGAGTCTCGGTCGAAACTGCGAAAAGTTCAAAGTCGGAATTCCGAGAATTGCCCCGCGGCAGTTGGCGCGGGAGGGTTGGTAGCCATTTTGGCAGCGGCCGTTGGGGGAGCAACAGCTCGGCGGGGACCGGAGGATTCAGGCTCCCGAATTTGCACTTTTTCCAGTGGAAGTCGAGTCAAATTCTAGAGATTCGCGTTTATAAGACACCAGGTAACTATTATTTTCAATATTCAAGAGTCTTTGTTGCATAAAAAAGCATATATTTGCGTAAAAAGTCGCGCTCGATGCCGCGCGGACAAAGCGATTTTCCAACATTTTCATCGTGATTTTTTGACGGTAATTACGAATAATTTAGTCGAAATATCTTATAGACATTGATAATCGATAAGAATAAAACGTTTACATTGATAGAGTGTCGGTCGAAACTGCGAAAAATCCTAAATCCGATTTCGCCCGAATTCCGAGAATTGACCCGCGACGGTTGGCGCGAAAGGGCGGGCGGCCATCTTGGGAGTAGTTTTTGGAGGGAAGGCAGCTCGGCGCAGACCGCCGCGGATTTGGGCTCGCGGATTTCTACTTTTTCGAGTAAAAGTCCACTCGAATAGCTGAGAATAACGTTTATAAGACAACAGGTAACTATTATTTTCAATATTTAAGAGTGTTTGCTGCGTAAAATAGCATATATTCGCGTAAAAAGTCGCCCAACTGCCGCTCGATGCATTTCGCGGACCAAGGGATTTTCGTTGCGATTTTACCAAGTAGTTAATCGAAATATTTGATAGACATTAATAATTGTTGTGCATAAAATGTCTACATCGATCAAATATCGCGGTTTTAAGTGTCATATAAATTCAAAATCGGAATTCCGAGAATTGCCCTCGGAGGTTACAGCGCGATGCATGGCGGTGAGTGAGGCTCGAGCGGAGCATTCGATCGCGAGTCGGAACACGTAAAACCGGTCGGTATTTCCATGCTCCGCAAATTATTTGAGAATCGTCGGTTGATGCCGTGAAGAAGGGTGGGGAGGGCGAGATGTATATATATGTATATATATATTATGTGCATTGCTGACCATCGACTGGGCCACCGCGGTTGAAAGAAAAGTAAAAATGAACTTGTCTGCTGGAGAATATAAAAAATACAGTATTTAAAAAAAATTGGTTAATTTGTTAAGAACTTACAAATAGTACAAATTCGAGTTTTGTCATATGTGCACATAATAGATATGCCAATAATGTATCAAATAAGTTACAACAATGAGTATAGTTATTTGTTATAATAACGTATTAACTTTATCGTACCAGTGTATACACAAAGTACGAGTGAGTATGTGATGTATATACTCACTCGTAACAAGCGTCTTCTTGCTCCACTGCCAGTTTACTTTACCTGCAGTGAACGCATTAAATAGCTTTGAAATAAAATTTGTTATTAAATATTATTTTATATATTTGAATAAAAAGGGTTGAAATTAAATATTTTTTCTTATTTTCTAGATGGTGTGGAAAATCTAATTGTGATGGTTGGAACCATAGTGTACAGTTTACTAGCGAGAGCAGCAACAGATTCTCCAAGCTACGCTGGACTATATTCTACTTTTGATAGGTATTGTTTCTTAGTTTTCTCACATAGAAACTTATCGCATCATTATATCCGATTGCTCGGACATTAGTACCTATACGTACCTATAACCTATAAGTAATTGCACTATAGTAATGAATTTATTTTAGTATTTATACTAAAAATAATTCAGTTTGTTACTGAAAGATGTCTATTATATTTTATAACGTAACAATGTTTTTATTCATTTTTGACATTTTTCTTTAAAATTATTTTATTAAATTTTGGACTATCCTTATAGTTATCACAATTTGACCTTACTAATTTTATATTTCTAAATATAATATTAAAATAAAATTTACATTACAGTTAAATCATTATTTTTGTTTTTCAGATGATGCTATTACATTGAATAGTTGTTTAGTTACTACTGGCTGGTGCATATTTCAACTTTTTCCACTTAGGAATTCGATATTTATAAGGTACTATACCGATTATTTTTATTGTTTTAAAGTATTTATTGATCATAAAACTAACAGAATCATTTTATTATATTTTCAGAAAGAAGTAAATAAAGAATGTTATTTACGCAGTCTTCTGGAATAGTCTGCGAGCAACTCTGGACTGTATTTTACTTTTAATTGGTAGGTATGCTATGGCTGGCAATTTTTTTCATAAAAATATAGTTCATAAAAAGTAACATTGAGCTTTATAATTTTTTTCATTATTCAATATGAAATTATGAAATACAATGGTCAACACCATTATATAGTTAAGCATTATTGTATTCTCAACATATAATTACCACAATTTGCTCTTCATTTTTGTTATATTTAAATAAGAAGTGATGTTAAAATTAATTTTTTCTTTTTCTCAGATAACATGAAGCATTTGATCCTTGCTTGAGAATTAAGAAGCCAATAAGCAACACTTATGGCATACATTATGGAACACTCTGTGAGCAATTCTGGGCTGCATTATACTTTTAATTGGTAGGTTTAGCTAAAAAATTTATTCACATACAATATACCTTCAGTTTTAAAAAGGAGATAAAATATATGCGGTATTATACAGATCAAATTTCTTAACTATAATAAATAACTGTTTTTATGTTAGAGCTATTTAAATAATTTGATAAAATAATAATAGTTCAAATTGATCATGAAAAAAGTTTCTTATATTTTATACGAAAACTAACATTTAATATTAGGATTAACTTTGGTCTATTAATGTAGTAGTAGTTAACACAATTGAAGCTTTTACTTTTTAAATGTTATATACAAACAAGTAACATTAAAATAAATAATTGGTTTTCTTTTTCAGATTGATTGAACTTCATGTAAATGGTTGGTGTGTTTAATCCCTGCTTTGGAATTAAAAGAAATCATCAAATAAAATTTATTGGCGTGCACTGTGGAATACTCTGAGCTGTTTTCGACTTTTAATTGGTAGGTTCTGCTGAAATTTTTTCTCACTTATAATGTAACTTAATTTTTGATGAAAAAATCAAATATATGTTATAAATACATTCACTTGTATGTAAATTAAATTAACGAAAGAACTGATTAATTAAAAGTAACATTAACTCTCTTCATATGTATTTGTCATTATTTATTCAAAACGAAATCGTAAAATGCAAAGTTTCATTAACACCATCATGTTAATTTTAAATTACAAATAAATAATAACCAAATTTTTTATATTTTGCAGGTAAAAGAAATTTCGTCTTACATTATTTTCTGCAAGTTCTACGAGTTCAACATTTCCCTGATGTCTCAGCGAAAGTAGAAGCAACAATGGGAATTGATGTATTTGATGCATAAAAAACGTACCCTTCTTATAGTTACGTTAATAAAAATTCACTAATCTCACTCATTTTTGCGTGCGTTTAGCGTTTTTTCACTAATTTAACTAAAGGGAGCATCTCATGCGAATATTCCCTTTGTTGTCTCTATGTACCTTTGACCTCGGTCTTCGGTGATAATTCGAGCTTCGAGGGGTTCGAAGGGATCTCCGAGCACTCGAAGGTGCCGAAGATGACGATGGAGGCCAAGCTGCCGTCGTCTGCAACGAGGGAATCCGCGGCGGTGAGTGATTTACTCGTTCTTGCAATCAACCTTTTCCTTATCTAATTTGTATTCGAGAAGTTCAAATTTATAATTTTGAACAAATTTGTTGAGAACTTGGTATGTACTCTGACGAGCCCAAGGATATAGTTTTGTTTTTAATAATTTGTCACTGCGGTATAAAATATTATTTTATATTGTTCCATTATACCCACCCAAAACGCAAAACATTTGATAGTAGATAGATTTGCGAATAGAATAGAAAAGATAGGTCTTGTTGTTAAATTAGTAAATCTTTAAATTAAATTTTTTTCGGAATTTTTTTTTTTTTGGCCCCTCTTAGCTTTTCAAGAAAGAAAATATCATCGGACAACGTCACTGCATGTACACGTTGAGTGCACTGCAGTGTATAAAGGTATAATAATTAAAAAGTTATTTAAATTAGACAACATTTAAAAATTTATCATTTATGAAAATATCATTTATTATTATATAATTGCGTGCCTCGAAGTAAATAAGAGAAGACAACAACGTGAACGAAGAAAAAGAAGACTTCCACCCCCCATTTCCCTACTTAATTATTTTCATTTCGTTAAAATTAAAATCCGTTCATGTATTAATATTTTTATTTTTCAAATTGCGTAGTATAATTAGTATAGATATTTTTAAATTAAATTTTTTTCGTGATAGTTATTTCCTTGCCCTTTTATAGGTATTTTCAGGACAGCGACACTAATTCTGCGCAGTGTATGAGCACTGCATAGACATTGTAAAAATGCAATGTCTCATTTGGTGTAGTGTCATCAAATGCCCCTATAACTTTAAAATATAGCCCCCCGTATAAGGAACAATATAAAAACATTTTTGAAAAGGTTGATTGCTTTCCTTTTTTATATGTACAATATATATATGTCTAATATACATTTAAACGAAGAGGAGTTTGACAATGATAAGTATATTTTTAATATTCATCACAATTGGGTTGTTTACATAAATATTATTATTTCATGAGATTTAATACAAAAAAACTGTCTTTTTTCTATTTAGTCAACATTTATTCATACATTAAGTAATTAATTTGTTTAAACAACCTAATTAACATATTTTTTATTTTAGTTTTTATAATGCATTAATTAATATTGACATATTTTATTGTAGAGAGCAGATAATACTAAACAGAAATTTGTACAAATATTAGTAATTAATAGAAATCAGTATACATAGTATTGGCATATTTGAAAAGACGTTAACATTTGAAATCTCAATTCAATATTATTGTAAGTGGTAAGAGAAACATTTTTTAATATTTATTTTATAATATTTTTTATTTTGCATATACATTTATCTATTTCATTTTGTCAATCATTATGCCCCCTAATACTTTGTTCCCGACATTTATTTGAATATACCTTTTTCATAAACTTTAAAGAAACACCATAATCTTGAGTGACTCTAGATCTGCGTTATCGGAGCTCAACTGTTATGTCTTAATTTAGAAGCGCTGCTCTGCGAAAACTTAATAGCAGCTCTGACGGCTGCTAATTATCACTTACTATATTGCGATGACTGCTCTCCTAGTTTTAAGAGCTCGCGGAGCTCTTAAAATACGGGAACAGCTTCCGTACCGATACGGACTGCTGCGTCCTCAAGCTTCGAACTTCTGCTGTAAGATTTCGCACTGCTGTTCCCCCAATGATTTCTCGGTGTAGAAATTAGATCACTTAGAAACAAAAAACAAAAACTAAGTTAAAAATTATAAGTTATGCATGCGCATTTGTAATTAAGCATGTATATTTGTATCTACTTTTTCAATCGTCCTTATTTTTAAACAAATTCTACATAAATTAATTAACATTTTTATTGAAATTGTTAAAGCTGTTTATAATACTAATTGATTGGAAATATTATAATAATATAAAATAAAATGTAAAACAAATATAATGGTAAAAACTAAGTAAGCAAGTTGTGGCAAATCCCAATTTTTACATTGAAAAATCAATCATAATGACATTTTCTTTTTATTAATATGATGATGATTTAAAATGAACTTTAGAATGATTAAAAAATTGACAAATTGATGATCACCTATAATGAATGAAATCAAATCCGTTATTAAGCAGTTTTTTAATCATTTTTAGTTTGATTATGATAATATTTTTAAATCATTAGTAAAATAAGATAATATACGGTCACAACTTACAGCAATAAAGGAATAGAGCATGATTTGCTTTTATAATCATTATATTTGTTTCACATTTTATTTTATATTATTATAATATTGCCAATCAATTAGTATTCTAAACAGCTTTAACAATTTAAATAAAAATGTTAATTAATTTATGTAGAATTTGTTTAAAAATAAGGACGATTGAAAAAGTAGATACAAATATATATCCCTAATTACAAATGCGCATGCATAACTTATAATTTTTATTCTATTAAATGCCTTTCTAATGTCCAGTGAAACTTGATTCATAGTTTTCCTTGAATACAGTTAATTAAATTACACGGTCTCACGAAAGCATTTAATACACGTTACTTTATTATTTTCTTCTCAAGTGCGAAAATCGATTTTGTGGAAGTTGAAGGTCAAAGAAAATGGACAGTCGTGTAATGAATATAAGACACGTGGAAAAATCCATACTCGCGTTATTCAAAAAATATAAGCATGTTAAACTATTATTTCGTCGTAGCATACGCTAGAAACATATTTCAATGACCCAAATGAAAAGCAAATTTTTTTTTCGAAATCTGTGTTTATTCCATTGGGATTCTTGCCAAAATGTTCCTTGCAATATATAACTATAGAGAAAAAGCTACCCCTAAAATCTCAGCGTTCTTACTTAATGCTCAGGACAGTTTTTAATACTCTCAAAATTATATAAATATAAATTAAAAATTCAATTTTTAAGTAATTGAAAATTTTAAATAAAGCTCTAAATTTATAAAAAAAATATATATTACATATAAATAAAAGAATAGTTAATGCAGTTAACTATCCTTTTACTTTATATTTGCGCTTAACAAATTGCAATATACATTTACTTTTATAATACATATATATTATATGTAATAACCCTCGTTAAATAAGTAGATAATTGTCCCACCGACACGACTATTACTACTTAAATCCCAGCCCCTATTCGCACACTTTCGCACGGGTATACACGTTTACAATTGTATACCAAAGTGTGAAAGTACATTTTGTGCATTTCATTTCGCCCAAGCACCGGCTTATTATATGCGGAATCTTACTCGATCGGCTTCGCTCTGCACTCGCGGCAATTTCCACTTGCAATTCGCACACCAGTTCGAAGCGTCATTTATACGTACGATGCAGCTGGCCGCGCATGCATCTGGCGTGCGCTCGGCGCTCGTCGATGCGGGGAAATAATTCGCGGCGAAGGTCGAGCGGCGCCGGTAATGCAGATCGCTGCCAGCCGCGTGCGGGACAAGACGTTCGTCCGCCAAAGAAGCCGGACAGAGACGGAGGATCGTCGCGACACTGTATATATCGCCGCTGCAAAAGTGAGGTTATAGCCAGCCGCCTTTCCCGCACAGCGACGATGACCACCTCTTGACGGACCCTCGTCTCTCGTCTTCGGCGTAGTTCCGCGCTCGCGCTTGCGAGCCTCTCCCCGACCCCCGCGAACTTCGCCGTCCCGTAGCCCCTGAATCGGCCTTCGGATCGCGCGACCAGCACCAGTGGACCTCCTCCAGCTCCTGTAGACCGCCAGGAATGCGCGGTACCGCGGCGACTGCGCGCCCCCGAGGACAGAGCTCCTAGCGGGCGCGATGACCCGGACGCGCGTCCTGTACTCCGTCGCCGGGGCGCATCCGCGGGGACAGCTGTCGAAGCCATCGAGATGAATCATCGTGTGTTCGCTGCTTATCGGGACCTCGACAGTGCGCGTGCTTATTAGCTGGCGAAAAACACCGCAACTACACCTGGCTGTATATGGTAATTCATAACGAGGAACGCGAAGGTACGTTTTGTTTTATTGCTTTGTTCTATTGAGAGTGCCTGCGGAGAAGAAGATTAAGAGGTTCTTTGGGGCCAGCAGGCATGGGTGTTTTTGGTTCGACAGTGTTGGCTAAGCTACGAATCATTGTTGTGTTTCAGTATTTTAATTCCGAACAGTGCCATTATTTTTGAGTAGTTAAGAAACAGTGATATTTCATAAACGAGAATGGAGTCGGAAACACTACAGCAGCAGGATCAAGAAACCAAAGAGGAAACTAACAGCATTCCTGAGACATCGGGTAAATGAAGTTTTTTTATTCACAATACTTTGTTGATTTTTTGTTACTGTTTTTGTGATTGATCGATTTAAATTGGAATTTTTAACTTTGAACTAAATCTGAAGTATACCATTCATTGTAGAGAATCATTACAGATAAAAAATTTTTAGCAGATTTATACTAAATGTAAAAACTAATGAATATAATTTTACAGACAATGTACAAGAAAAAGTTAAAAATTTAGAAACAATGAGTAATCAGATGCGTGAAGAATTTGATATACAAAGGGCAAAAATGAAAGAACTTTTTTTGCAAAAAGAAGGTAATTCTTTATTTTTTTTTAAAGCTTGATTGTTTTGTAGTATTATCTAAGATATATATTTATAATTTAACAGAAGAAGCAAAGAAAACATTGGAAGAAAATATGAAACTAGAAGAAGAAAATTCAAAATTGCAACACGAATTAAATGAAGTGAAAAGTCAATTGGTGATAGTTGATTTAAAAACTCAAAATGATATTGACTTGGAGAGGCGTAAAGCAGGAGATGAAATTGCTTCTCTACAACAAATTATTGATTCAACTGTACAAGAATCCTCATTGACAAGGAAGGAACTAGAGAGTAAAATCAGTAAACTTAAAGAAGAAAATAATAATTTAAGGTTGCAATTAATGCAAAACTCTTCTCTTGATGGACCTCAAATATCACTGTCAACAATGACAAAAACTTTAGCAAAAAAAGTAGCTTCTCAATTAGGTGCTGATTCGTTATCTTTAGGTTCAGAGAGTGAGGATAATTCATCAAAAAATAAAAGACATGTATGTTACTAACTTTTGCTTCCATCTACATACAAAAACCTAACTAATCAAAATAATTTTATTTGATTTATTTACAGGCTGATGAAGATGCTGAAGTGTTGCGTTCACTGGTTGTGCCATTAGAAGAAGAAATCACTGCTTTAAAGGAGAAGTTAAGAACAACAGATGATGAATTGCAGAAATGGAAAGAAAAAGAAGAACAGATTCTTAACAGACAGTTGAAGGCAAAAGAAATGAGTGGGTCTTACGAAAATGCATGTGATATGTGTTCCAATTATGAAGCTCAACTCCAAAGAATGCAAATGGAAGCTAAAGATCTTAAGAAACAGTTACATGAATCTGAACAAATGTTGCAAACTCAGAAGCAGGATCTAGCTAAAGAGGTAGAGTTTAGAAAAGGAATGGAAGAGAAATGGAATGAGAAAAAAGAAGAGCATAAAGCCGAAGTAACGAATCTTTCAGCTGCTGTAAAGTTAGCCAAACAAACTATTGATGAATTGAAACAACAGTACAGCTATACAAAAGAAAGCGTTACTAAAGAATTATCTAGATTAACTAAGGATAGAGAAGAGGTACAGAAACATTTGGACGAGTAAGTATTATGAAATGAATGAAATTTTCTAAGACTATTTCCAAAAAATAAATATTATTTTATATATAATATAGAGAATTATTTAAAATTTAATATTCTTAAATTTTTAGACTTCAACAACAAAATGAGTACCTGATGGGTAAATACAGTAAGAACTCTGAGCATTATCAGTATGAACATATAAATATGCCCAACACTGTTGAAGAATTGCATCTAAGCATCCTAAAAATCCGAGAGGAACTAATTGTGGCAACCATAGCAAAGGAAGAAGCTGAGCGAAAGTCCAAATCCCTTGAATATGGTATTGCATTGTTACGTGATCAAGTAGACCAGGTTAATCATGAGAAAGAAAAGAAGGAAGCTGAAATTCAAAGCATGGAGGAAAGTGCCTCCAAAACAGATTTAGTTATAGCGGAATTAAAACAACAAATAACAAATTTACAACAGGAATTAAATTCTGGAGAACAAACACAAAAAGATTTTGTTAGACTCACCCAGTCATTACAGGTATCCTAATGAGTGAATCCTTTTTTACAATAAATTTTGAATTGATAATTAAAATATTTATAAAATTTAACTGTGTAGGTACAACTTCAAAAAATTCGAGATTCTGAAAAAGAAGTTAGGTGGCAGTTTGAAGATGACGTGGATGAATGTCCCACATGCCACACATCCTTTACTTTAGCCAAAAAGAAAGAAAAGGTAACATTAAGTCAATTTTATTTTTAACAAATTAGTATATTATCAGTATATATATTATAAGTTAAAAATCGCATTTTCATTATTTTTAGATGCATTGTCGCCATTGCGGTCAAATTTTCTGTCAGTCGTGCCTAAATAATATTGTGAAAAGTGGACCAAAGCAGCGACCATCAAGAGTTTGTAATGTATGTCACACACTGCTGGTGCAAGAAACTGCTCCTTACTTTAGTCGCGATCCTCCATAATTTATATAATGGGACTAACAAAAGTGATGGACTTAGTTAACGAAATCAGTGCAATATCAATTCATGAGGATCTAGGGCAAATAACGATTTCGAAGAAATCTTACACGAATAAGTTATTTTTCAAACTCCACATAATATATTCTTCTTTCTCCAATACTTTTAACTTAGACTAATGAATCTAATAAGATAATGAAATTGAATATTTTATGTGATGTAAAATATAAACGAATTTCTTGAAAATATATGAAAAAAATAATGAGAAACTGAAATTTTATCCACGATATTTTTCATAATGATATTCAAAAGTTTAAACCAGTTAGAGAAAAATGCTCATAAAAAAATTCAATTTAATGAAGATTAGATAATTCTTATTTATTTTTCCATATATTTTCATAATTATTCTAAGTCTGTACAGTGCGTAATAAATTAAGTTTGTGCAAGTTTTTGACGATAAAAGTGTTAACTGCGACTTGATAGAAATATAAAATAATAAGTTTATTCTCAACTGACAAAGTCAAGTGATAAAAAAAAGTAATTGTCAAGTATCTTGTAAATATGAGACTGTACTAATTAAAGTTTAATGTCGTTTAAAAAATTAAAGCGTTTGACTGTATACGATTTTAATAATTTATTTTACCTTTCATACAATTCTATAGAATGTTTAAATTAAAAAAATTTAACTCTAAAATTGAGTAAATACAATGCAAAGATAACGTAGACTATGGTAAATATAAAAAAATATTATTCCATAGTATATAGTAATCTATACTGCTTCAGATATACATTTTTCATTTTTTACATCACAATTTTTTTTCTTTTTTTGTTTTTTCAGCTTGAAAAATGTTAAAAACAAAGTATTTGTAAAATTCTATAACTCTCAATTATTTATTAAAATATGAAAGTTTAGTTTCATTGCAAAACAATAAAAACTGCTTACAAATGTGATATACGCTATAAAATGCTATGCAATTCACAGCGTGATATTAAATTACAAATATATGTTTAAACGTACGTTTACAAATAAATTCATGTATGTACATATAAGTAAAAATAAATCTAAAATACAAATTTAAATATAAAATAACCGATTCATTAATGTGCAACAGTTTGAGTATAATTTAATTAAAAAAAATACCACAGAAGATAGTGAAAATTCAGTGTTTATCCTTTGTGAAATAATTGTTTAATAATTGTTTAATAATAATAACAGTAAGAAATAAAATATTTTTTGTAACATTTTCAAAAAATAAGCTCTTGTGGTTAAACACATTCATAGCAATTTCATTCCACTCAAACAGAAATCTTATCTATAAAACAATTCTCACACACAGAAACCTTCCAATATATTTTTCACGCTTTGAATGAGTAGAATAAGTAATGCACTTTGTTTTCAAAAAATTTAATTCCTAATTTGTGTTTTGAAACACTGTAAAAATTTTTCGATTAGTATGAGTAATAACCTTAGCTATTATACACAATATAATATATTATTTGTAGTTAAATATCAATTAATTGTAGATAATGAAATTTCACCTTAGTCAGCACTTTTTTGACATAAAAGATAATAGATGAATTTCAAAATCTAAACTTTTTATATATTTTTATTTTATAATTTATTCTTAATATTATTTTTAAACTTTTTTTTTTTTTAATTTAAGAGTAGTTTAATTAATTTTACCTTTAATTGATTTAATTCTGGTCTTATGTTTTTCCCACAATTCATATATGAGTTATTTTTTTCATTTTTAGAAACCAACTCTAACAGACGAACTAATAAAATCAGAATAAAAGTTATAATTAGATAAAAATCTCTTGTGTTACACTATTTTACTTGTTAAATTTTACTTTGTTAGTGAATTGAATAAAATCCTTTTTGAAAGTAAACTATTTACATTAAAAAAAGTTGTGTATACATTTACAACCATGAATCAATTTATACAATAATCCAGTAATTACATAAAAATTTTTAACAGCAACTAAAGTAACAGTATACACAATAAACGGATTATTATCCACACTCAAATGATTTTATAAGCATTAAGTGATGCCACATGAGATATGTAAACTCATAAAACTAATTATAAGATTAATTTACAATTATGTAGTAATATTATGCAATTAAATTTATAATATTACTACATTAGCTATAGTCCTCAAAATGTTTTGTTAATTTTCTACACAAGCAATGAATTTATTTTTCAATTTTTATATTTTACATTACTTTCATTTTAAATACCTAAGATATGATCATACAAATTATAACTCTTTTGTTTTTGGAGATAATTTATATCTAAATAATTATATATTAAATTTGTTACAACACAGTTGGGTTCAAGATCCCTTGGGGTTATTAATTAAATAAACAACAGTAGAATTCTTCCTTGCAACTTTGGACTTGAAATGATTTGAGTACTTGTTGCTAAAATCTTTAATTATCATGTCAGTTATTAGTTTCAAAATTTATTTTTGTACTATTTAAAAAAATATGTTTTACCGTGTGGTATAGATTTACTATTAAATTTATGTTTTACTATAAATTTTATATTTTTAAGAGAGTTATTAAATAAATAAAATAAATAAAATAATCATTCTTACGATATTTTAAAATACTTATATAACAAATTTTGTAACAATATATTTTATCGTAGGTCCAATAACTCACTGAAGTTAAATAAATATTAACCCCTTGGTTCATAGTCACAATTTAGATTTCATCTGTTGTACGTACATTAAATATTTATCTAATATACAGTAATTAAAATTTGTTTAATGGCAACTTTAAGACAACTTCAGCTTGAGTAGTGACTGAGTAAAATTATACCTGCTCTTTGCACATTTCATATCTTCATAAACAAAAGAGTTACAGATCAATGTTATAACAATCTTTACTATAGAGACAATTGTCTCTACTGTCATTCCACACTCAGGAAATTCCCAGGATATCCTATAAGTAAACAAGTAAACTGTTTTATGAAAAAATAAGGAGGAAGAAATAATGATTATTTTGCTTCATTGAATCTCAAACTGGAGAATTGCATGTGCCATATAGTGTAAAAACAGAATTAAATGATCCATACAACGGATTCAGATCTTTAGTACTTGAAATGAATGCGGTGTTAATAAATCAATAAATGAAAGTGTTTTTTTCGAGGCTCATTAACGTGTCCCTGCGTTAGCAAACCGCTTTATCACCTTTTTGGAAAAAGTGATGGATCTTTTACTGTATCACATAGAAAAGAACGCATTTATAACGTCCTGTAATGGCTGTGGACATTTTTGATCAATAGGAGGTTCTTCTAATTCAGCGTGCTTATCTCTTAACTCTTTCCAGTGATCAAGTACGTCCATGTAGCTCAAGTATTTATCATGTTCTTCAAGCTTTGAATAAACGTGCAAAAGTCCTCTATAGTCGTATTCTAATCCACTGTAACTTTTGCCAAATAATTTGAGACCTGAAATGCAAATCATAAAATATTTGAAAAACTTATTTGTTAATTAATTAGGCATATTGTTGGAATAATATTTTTTTGAGACAATTTTTTTTTTATATCACTTGACTATTAATATTAACTTACTGCTTAATTTGAATACATTTATTAATAGACTTAAAGATTTTAAAAATTGAAATTGTTAATCAATCATCATAATAATGAAATATATCAGTAAGTTCAAGAAGTGTTCAGCTTAAGCTTATTAATATTAAACCTATTGACAGGATTTATATATTTGTAATTCATACTTATGGCAATGCTTCGATAATACAATTTTTCAGCATCTCTGTACCGGTTCATGTGAAAATTGTAAAGTGAAGCTAAGTGGCCTATACTCAAACCAACTTCGTAATCATCAGGGCCTAATAACTCTTCCTTAATTTTAATTGCCTTGAGATGCATTGCCTCTGCTTCCTGCAAAATGCAAGATATTGTTATTATACTGTGACTAAATTAATTGTAATTGTAATTTGCAAATAAAGGGTATTACTGAATATCGCCTCATGCTTTGGTATAATCTTCCAAGATTTCCATAGTGTTTGGCAGTTTGTACATTTTTCTCTCCAAAAGCAGTCTTTGAAAGATATAAGGCAGACATATGAAGAGCTTCAGATTTGTTTAATAAAGTTTGCTCAGTACCACGTGATGGTGTAAAGTCTAAAGCAATTTCTTCCAAAATTAAAGCTTTTACTCTTCTGGCACTAGCTAGCAGCAAATGTTCAGCTGGTAATAACTTTTCCATAATATCGATTGCCTTATTAACGTGATGGCTATTAAAAATAAAAATTTATAAATTTTTTAATAAAACAGTTAAACTGAAATACTGAGATAAATAATTAATTTGGTATTTTCAATACCTTGCTAAACTGAACTTTCCAGAACTATATTCATGTACATAAAGTGCATAAGCTAAGTCTTCATGGATTATTGCAACTTGAAGATTATATTTACTGAATATTGATTTTCTAATATCCAAAGCAAACTGAAAAAAAAAAGTTATAAATCACTCTGTACATTTTAATATAATATATTATTCAGTATATTTCACTTATTATTAAATAAACTTTAGTAAAATTACCTTGTAAACTGAAACACTGTTTACAATACTATCTGAATTCATTAAATAAAAAGCATAATCAATAAGAACATCACTATATTTTGGATGGTTAGTATCAAATATTTCTCTTGCAAGATATACTGCTTGTTTAATAAGTAAACCAGCTTTGTGAAATTCTCTCTTAATCACGCAAGATTTGGCAGCTTGACGAAGAACATTTACAATAATATGACCTGGAAGGGTTGGCTTTAACTGCTTTAATGCTTCTACACTCCATCTAAAAGACAAATAAATAATAAATATCATGGAAATTCTGTATATGTAAATTTAATAGTAAAATGCATAGTATTTTTACTTGTATGCTTGGTCATATTCACTTCTAGTAAAAAAGAGGATACTAAATTCTGCGTAAAGAGCAGCATGATTCGTTTTTGTGTACTCTGCATTTTGTAGTTTTTCAATTGTTTTTAATGCTAAATCATGTGTTTCAGCTGCTCCTGTAAAAGCACAGTAAGCAGCTTGTGCATGAAGTAATCTGTTAAAAGAGGAAAATGGATAAATATATTGTTTTATGAGGAAAACTAAAAAGAATTTAACTCTGTGGAATAAAAAGATAAGTATTTACTTGTGACAACAGTCTAAAGTGCGGCACCAATTTTCTGGAATTTCAGGACCTGCGAGACAAAGTTTTTTGCAAGCTAATAGAACTTTTTCACTTTCTAAATACCAGCCAGCATCACTAAGAAATCCTCCAAGACGTAAGCCCACGTTAATGATTTTTTCATATGCAGCTTCATTACAACAGTAATGTATCTTATTAATAACACAGCAAGTATTGTAACTATTAGCTAATTCACTTCCAACTTTTGTCCCATGGTCCATTAAAGCCTATTCAATAACAAAAATAATAAAGAATTATAATTTTTATTTTAAATTAAATTTATCATTAATTTAATAAAGTTCAATATTGACTACTGCATTCAATCGTTATAATAAAAGTTTAAATACCTGAAAACTCTTAAGTAAATGTATACGTTTGTTTGTGACTTTGAGCATGCGTGAGAGATTATTGAGATCGCTCAATTCTACTTTGAGCAGACATAGTTTGTTGTCTTTGTACAACTGGAAATAGAAAAATAAAAATATTATTAATTAAAATATAATATATTACTCATGCTTGAGTAATTCTTAAACTAAAGTCTTTTCCTTTAAGAGTAAATTTCATTTAATATTAAAGGTGATGAGTCATAATTCATATCAGTGATAAAAAAGTTATACCTTATAGAATAGGTATATATTCTTTATCTATATTGATGTTTGAGAATGTATGTGACTATCTTACTACAAATAGTGCTATACAAAAGAGTGACAAAGTTATCTCAAATCTTTTATTTTTTTATTTTGTTTTCTGATTCTACTTTTACTTATCCAATATAAATGGTAAAATAAGACTTGCACTCTCACTCTCAACTTATTGCTTAGTTTAGTTTAAAATTAAAAATATAGATTAGTCCGTCACAATAAACTGGATATTTAAAAGAATTTATCGTTAATTTATTTATGAAAAACATTAATTGCAATTCTTGTCAAATAAAAATAGTGTCCAACTAACATAAATGTTCCTGTTTAAATAAAAATATTGTAAAATTCAGAATTTCAATTTGCTATGCCGCTTTCTCATATAATTTTTTAAAATGTTAATAATTTCTCTTTACAGCAAAGAACGATCTTTCTATTTATCAGTCAAGTTTATTGGACTTCCACAAACTGGATCAACATAAATTCTTCACATAAATAAATCAAAGTATTGCGATTACTCATTATTTCCTGCCTATTGCAAAAGAAAAAAAATTGTCATGAAAATTTTCTATTTATGTAAGTTTTACATAAACCGACAATATGTTACATTCACCAACTTTTTTTCGTATTTAAATAATCATTGCCTTTACAGAAACGGAGCACAGCAAAGGGAACAAACAGAAATGCAACATACAATTTCACAACAATCGCAATAAAAGTGGCAAAAGCATCCAACATGCAGCCGATCGCGTGAAAACATACGACTTATGCTGGACACATATATCGGAATATATACACATACAACAAGTTCCTGTTAGCCGATACCAGATGTGACAAAAACAAACGGCTGACAATGTCAAGAACCTATTATCAATAAAAGAAACGAACAAATCAATCGTCCGTCCACACCGAACCAGGAGTGCGTGTCCAGGACTCCGCTAAAGTCGACAGCAAGAAAAAGAAGAAGGAATCCCGCGAAAAATTAAAGCGCAGGGGTCAAAGTAAAGTCGTGAATTTTCCGCCGTCCACTCGGGCGCAAAACGCGAGCCTCCCGATTGCGACAGGGAAACGACGCACGGGCCTTCTCTCTCTCGCCTCCGCGCAACGATCGTC
Source organism: Sycophila texana (assembly GCA_035582955.1). NCBI lineage: Eukaryota > Metazoa > Arthropoda > Insecta > Hymenoptera > Eurytomidae > Sycophila > Sycophila texana. Next base: position 1,870,829 of record JAWWEN010000024.1, on the reverse strand, counting down.
GCTCGCAATCACCTGGTAGTAGACGTCAAAGAGTACGTTGTCGGGCAAGTAGTTCAGGTGATTCTTGTAGAAGGTGAAGATGTCGGCTACCGCCGCGACGCTCAGCTCGTAGAGGCTCCTGGTGCCGCTGGCCCTGATGGGGTCGGCCGCCTCGGCTTCCATTTTCCGCGGCTGCCCAGCTCAGGCCTCTCGTGGCGCTCCTCGAGCGGCGGCGGCGACTGCTCCGGGCGCGCGCTATCGTACCTCGGCTGCGGGCGGGTACCTCGCCACGGGGGAGGTTAGACGCGCGGGGGAGGCGCACACATGGCGCACGCCACCACGGCGACGACGACGTTCGCGGCAGCAGCGGCCGTGGGTTCACGCACATACAACGCGGGTCGCCCACGCTCCGTCTGTCCCGCGCGGCTGATGGCTGCTGGGGCCTCGTGATTCGGTGGGCTGCTCGTGTCCTCTGCAGTCTGCGTTTCGCCCCCCGCGGCAGGTGTGCCTACTGACTCCTCGACGACCGACTGGCGCCGTTCTCAGTCGGGCAAACGCGCATTTGGCACCTGCACACACCGCGAGCTGCCTTTGCTCGTGCCAAAGTGCCTGCCTGCTGCGCTCTCTCTTTCTCGCGCACTGCCTCTTGATAGTCTCCTCCGTCCGTGTACGCAGTGCCAGCGACGATCGGAGCTGGGTGCGACTGCACTGATGAAGGCACCCGTCAGCTTACGGGGGATCCGTGACCGTCATGGGCTCCGATAATTTTCAAATCGCTCGCGGTCAGCTGCTCGCTGCTGCACGCTCTGGGATAAACTGGCTGAAATTTCATTCAAGCTGTTCGTAGAGAATGGAGCAGTTGAGCTGGCAATTCAGCTTTTTCTTTTCATTCATATTTGGCGCTACTATCATTGTATTGGTATTCAAAGTTTTTACCTGCGACTTTTTTTTTCTGTATATTATTGCAAATGTTTGATGTGGAAACTTTTTTTTTTGTATTGTTTCGGTGTTGATGGTCGATTTATGAATTACTAGTAAATAGTAATGAGTTTATGATTTAGGTGATTTTGCCTGTACAGATAATTAATTTAAAAATGTAAAAATAAAAGCGATTATTCGGCTATAAAACAAGTAGTGCCAAAATATTCGAAAAGAAAATCCTTGTACCAACAATGGGATTTTAATATTATAATTTTGCATAGGGTACTATATATTAGTATATGAAGTATGCTATATTAAGTTCTTATTTTGCAGAATAATGAATAATTTTGTGATGAAATGTTACGTTTTTTCAGTGATTTAAACAATAAATTTTATAAAATTTAAGGAACGCCGTTGATATTTACTTCATAGCTAATTAATTATAAGTACAATATAAAGAATATATAATAATCATTTTTATAAAACCAGTGCAAATACTTTAAGTATAATAATTTTTTGTTATTTACCTTGCTTATAAGACTTCAAATGATTATATAATTGATCCTTGTTCTTTACTTATTATTATTTAATTATTGCTTAATATTTTCCAACTACTGTATTAATCACAGTATTAAAAATAATCTTTCTTAACAATATTCATGAATAACTTGTTTTACCTATTGTATAATGCATCGTGTGAAGCATTTCATAAATTGCAATAACAAATTTTTTTTAATAAAATGAAACTATTAACTTTTCCTTACGTACCCTACTTCTGCAATTACGTATTATGATTTACACTATGCTAAATTTTAAGTATAAATCACTGAGTATAACTAATTGATATTTTATATGATATGGTTTTTTATATTAAACAATATTTTTTGTGGTTAGAATAACAAACAATTAATTACATGAAGTTGTACGAATATCTAATTTGATCGATTGTGATACTGAGTCAGTCTCCGACTGTCAAGCTAAACTCGCGGTTTTTCGGTGCAAACCGCGAGGACAAAATATGTGCTCCTGAGACCGAGAAACCTGGGATCACCGTTAAAGGATGGAAAACCAAGAAGACGGCGATCAACAAGGCAAGCAACCGAATCTCAAAATAATTTCTTTTAACAATCAATCCCGAAAATATTGACAAACTTACTTTAAAAACACACCCTACTGATGTTGTTACACGCTGTTTTATACACATTTCCTGCACCATGTTTCCACTAAAAACAACGAATATAAAATGATCGATCAAGATAAGTCTATTATATTAACGATAATAATAAAAAATAGTTTAATATTTTATACGCAACATCGCACTCCTTATCGATACCATTAATACTGATATTACACCTTCGTAAAATTCCAGACGAAAAGGACGTCTCAGCAGAGAGCGAAAGGGCCGTCGTCGTCGAGCTGCCCGCCGCGGAGTCGGACAAGCCGCCGGAGTCGCAGCAGCAGCTGCAGCCGCCGCAGCAGGGCCTGACGTGCTGGTTGTACGTGTCGCGCACGTGCGGCCTCGACCAGCAGGAGGCTAACCGATCGGGACGGGCGGACGGACTGCCGCGTGTTAGCCTCGAGGAGGCGATCCGCGGCGTCGAACCCGCGGGTTCCTGGCACGTATCCGAAACCCACTGCGGACTCATCGTAGGGTTCGCCCGCGAAGCCGACGCCGACAAATTGCTCCAGCGCGGAGACCTCGCCCGGATCTTCGAGGGTCCCGTTCAGGTTTGCATCGAGGATTTCGTACTTAAAGTTTCTCTTTAATATTTTTTTTTTCTCGAGTATCGATGTTATAGTTTGTAAAAAATAACTATTATAGTTTATATGCAGCTTTTAAAGTGTAATAATTTGTTATGTTTCATGACCGTTAAATTCGATTGAAGACATTTGTACAAGTTTATTTATTATTAATTTTGATGATTCTTTTTGTTTTATTTAATTAAATTTTTTCGAAATTAGAATACTTATTGGGAAGTGCATTGATCGTTGATGTTTTTTTTTTTTTTTTTATAAAGTATATATTGAAAATGTAGTGTGTATTTTATTTTAAAAAGTATATCTAAAATAAATAATTCCTGCAATTTCAGTAATTCTCCTTAAAAATAAAAACGACGTTACATGGAGTAAAAATATTAAGGAGATCTGATACTTCAAGGTTCTCGAGTTTAATAATTGGTCAAATAGAATTCTTTCTTTTGCTTTTTCTTATGTACTTTTAAATCATCATAATACATCGGCTTTCATAATACTCACAAGTTGCTCTTAAAAAAAAGTAGTAGACGTAACAATATTTTGCAAACTAATTGTTATCCAATGCAACTGCCAATGACTGTTCTCGTTGTTTAAATAGCGTGTCTTATTAAATTGCAACACTGTTTAGTATAATTATCATAAAAATTAGTAAAATTATCTTCATATCATAAAAAATGCATTGCCAGTACGTATATAAATTTTAGTCTTTTGTAATTAATTAATAATATAAAAAGATGATATCATACACGATTTTTTTAATAGCCTACTTATAATAGCTATGTATAAGTATCTTAATATCCAAAGAAATCGAAGCCTCTAGTATATGTTCCGTTTGAATTTCCTTTTAGGTTGCCCGATTTTGCGATCGAGACTGCCGCTATCGACAGGCTGTTCTGCTTCGTGATGTCCCGTGGGCCATACCATTGCAAGATCTCAATTCTGCTCTTGCCCGACAAGGTATCGCGACCGGAACTGTTGAGCGCCTACGGCATTATGTGCGCGTAGAGGTAATTCAATTGTATCAAAAAGTTTCATTACTTTCTTTTTGATATAGCTATAATTTACAAGAATATTTTTATTACGGGTGCATTAGATCTTGCATTACTAAATATTTTGAACATACTTGCATATATTTTTTTACATTTATTTATTAATATTAAATAAGAATTTTAAGACTCTGTTACTGTAAAATAATACAAAATGTATAAGCGCAAATTAAAGTTTTTAATACAGTAGTTAAATTTAACAATGTAATTGACTAATAAGTGGCGAAGAAGCCTATTTTATTATATTAATAGAATTTTGTTCTTGTAAACTACGGAGATTTCTCAAGTCATAGTTTAAAGTTCCATATTTTAAAAAATTAACTAAATAAAGCATCATTATATAACGTATTCAATGGAAGATTTAATTATAATTTTTTACGTACTCAACTGAATTTGTACATGTTCATTTTAATTGTTGAATGTTAAATGCTGACTTCTATTTTTGAAGAGATGCTATTAACACCTCACTTGTCAATTCCTCAGTACAGTAAATACGTTTACATAGTTGCACGTCGTAAATTTAAATTGTGAATGACTGCAAATAAAAGCGAAAGCCGGTACACGTGTAGGGAGGTTCTAGCTCGTAAAATTGACGCGTTAAAGCGGGCAGGTACCATGCGTAAGTAGATAAAGACAGTACTGGTAAGCCGCAGTAACTTTCTCCTGGATAATTTTCCAGCTACATTTGCACAGTTTGCGAGCTTACCTGTACTTAAAAATAAGTTCAGCGTTTTTAAAATCATGAATAATTTTAAGTAGGATCTTAAAAATTAATATAAATTATTTTTCATTTCTTTCACTCATTTGTTCATCGTCGTTATCATTGTACATCTTATAGATCGTTTTCTTGTTTCAATTTAATTTTTATTAGAAATTATATTGCATTCAATAGATTGCGTAATGTGCATGATAAGGCATTTTAACTCGCGATATCTTTATTGATAGAGATTTAATCGCAAGTAGAAAGAAAATAATACCTGATGATTTTTTTTTCATTTTTGACATTTTACATGCAGAGAAATAGTTAACTACTTTAAAAAGTGTAATAGAAAAAAAATATATGCAGTTTTTTGTCATATCTTTTAAGCATGAAATATGTATTCACTTTAAGCATATAGTTTGTTTAAATAAATAAATAAATAAATTAATTGATTAATTATATCAGTTGTAAATATATAAGCTACACTGAAAAAAATTTGTATGGGAGCCTGATCGCAGACTGGCCTCCCAGATAAAAATTACTATATTTTACAGTAAATCTTGTTATATGATATAGGATTATTTCCAATACCGTAGAGTATGACAATTTTTTTGTAAGAAGCCAGTTTGTAGTCGCGTTTCTATACAAATAATAATTTTTATAATATACTTTTTTCTCAGTGTACGTTTATCCTTCTACTATAAGTGTGATACATCCACATTTTTTATACAAATAAAAAAAAGAAAAATCGTAATATACAAAAAAGAAAAATCGTAATATATAAAAAGATAAAGATCTAATAATCATGCAACGAGTTTATATCCAGGTATTGGAGTCGGGCCAATACGAGCAGCTGCTGCGCCAGGGCCTGGACTTCTTCGGCGCGGCTCGTTTCTGCGCGATCCCGGAGCGCTGGTGGCGCAACGGCGGCGGCAGCGGGCCGTTCAACGGAACGAACCAGCTGGCCCTGGAGGTGGGCACGGGCCAGCAGCAGCCGGTGCCGGTGCCGCCGCAGCCGCCGCCGGCGCAGCAGTCGCCCGTCGACGACGTCCTTCAGTGCTACCGCTGCCAGGGATTCTGGCACGTCGCCGCCAACTGCCGTCACCTGCCGCGATGCGTGCGCTGCGGGGAACCCCATAGCGTCGAATTTTGCGCCCGGCCCCGGAACAATCCCATCTGCTGCCACTGTTCTGGACCTCATCACGCCGGTATCGCCTTTTTCTATCGCTTGAAAATGGGAACGTTGAAAGTCAATGTTGAATATTGAAAGCCAACGTTGACGTTGAGAAACCTTGATTTGGCTTGATTTTTTATTTTAACGTTCCATTATAAACATTGAAAATCAATGTTGAATCTTGAGAATCGATTTGTTCAAAGTTTTTTTTTATTTGTTTAACGGTAGAGGATAGAAGATTTGTTGTATCTGCTGTTGTTGATCCTGGTTCTTGTCGCGCTGGTGTGAGCACGTAGTTGATACATTTATTTAGATGTTTAGCGATATCTATAAACTTTGCAGTCTGAAGTAAAAAAATAAGTATCTGATATCTACAAACTTTGCAGTCTGAAGTAAAAAAAGTATCTGATAATAACAATAACCTTTGTGTTTTTTTAAACTTAGACAAAGTAATGTAGGATGTAGGATCTTTTTAACGATGTGATTATGAGGAGGAAAATAAATATAATGATTTTAATCGGATGCTTTTTACGAGGTACAAAACATAAAGTTGAGAAAGAATTGAGGTCAACTATTCAATATCTTTTATATAAAATAAACATATACACTACCGGTCAGTCACTTTTGACCTTTTTTGCTTTATCCTATTACCATTTTAAGTACATATGTCAGTGAGATAGCGTGCTTCGCAAGGTTGTAGGAAGAGCTTTCAAAATATGAACAGATATTATTATTTATTTTTTTCTTTAAAAAGAATTTTAGAAGCAAAAGATTTTAATTTTTGCAAAAGAATTTATAGAAATTTTTTACCGATTCTTTTAGAACTTTTTTTTATCAATTTTTTTAATTTTTAAAAAAGATCCATGAAAACGTTTGAACAATTTATTATGCAATTGAATCTCTTATAATAATCTTTCGAACTGTTTTAATAAAATTAGTCACAGTTGGAAAATTTAACTAAGAATGGTATTGGAATAAAAAAAGAGTTGAATTTATACAGAGATAAAATATTGTACATATTTCGTAAATATTCTGAGTGCCGATGTAAACATTCTGACGTATCTCAAGTGATAGAAGAGTAGCAAAATTTCTTTCTCGGGTGCTTATTTCATTCAGAAAACAAAAAGTCTCAGATCGCTTAAATGCCCCACCGTACCCATCTGTTTCTACTGCTACCGTCAAGTGCCTATTTCTTCCTGCTCGCCCATTTTTCCCTTACGCAACCAACTTATATCTATCAAATTTCAGTTTATTTATATATTCAAGTAATCACTTTATTTACTCTCAGCAAAAAATATTAAATCTACTCAGCATAATTACACAAGCTTCTTACAATCTCGAGGGCAGAGATCATAACGTTTGTTTCAAAGTAACATTTTACGATTACCTCCTACATCATTATCACGCCTTTTTTAAGCACATCAACGTTCCAGTAAATCGCCGCGTTAACGAGCCCCGCAAAACCTCGGAACAATTACCTCCATAATTTCCACCTTCGGCGAGCATATTATAAACGAGCAAAAAAAAAAAAGAACCTTAAATCTAAAACTCGGCCGACTTTCGATCGCGCCTACTCGAAGCGACACGTGTATTAACCAGTTCCCTCGCCGCCCACAAAAAAAGGACGAGAGCTGGCGCGCGATCCTTTCTTTTTCGAAAGGCGTGATTTTCTTCCTGCTAACCGTGGGTTTCGGCTTGTTCAAGGCTACCGCCAGTGCCCGGTGCGGCTGCAGCTGCTGAACGCGACGCAAGTGAGCCTGACGCTGAGCGCCAACCGGCTGAGCTCGAGCGCCCCGGCCAACCAGCTCCTGCTGCCCTACAAGTCAGGAGGAGGCGCGAACAGCACCGGAGGTGCTGCCAACGGCAACGCTACCCTCCAGAACAACGCCGTCAAGTCCAACCAGTCCAACTGAGCTGCCAGCGGGGGATTCGCCAAATTAACCGATACACTTTCTTTTTTTTTTTTTTGGAAGAAACATTTTTTTTTTAAACGATACTTTTGCGTGACCTTTTTTTAACGAAACTTTTTATACTGCGTAATTTTACCTGAGCGATGATGCTAATAAATGGATGTACACTCGAGATGATTAGTGTTTGGATTTTTGTTAGTTTTTATTAACTTAAGAGATCACGTGACGACTGAATTCAGATTTAATTTTAAGAGATTTGTAATTTTAAATATCTATTATACGATTTTTGAGCTGTTGTAAGATCGTATCTGCATAAATGTTGATTTAGTTCGTTAACGTTTAAAATTGACGGTGCAACACTCTTATTTATTTTCACAAACTGATTAGGTTAGATTTAATGAAGTTAAATACTGGAAAAAATTAAAGGATTGTTATATTATATAGAAAATTGAGCAGCGTGGATTATTGAACGCGTGAGACAGATACTTAAAAAATGAAAAAAGAAAAAAAATATTATCGCAATTCCTAGAAAAAGTATAATTTTTAATGCAAACATTTGCAATTTGCCCAAGGATTATGTTAATTCAAATATTTTACAATATTCTTTTCTACGAAATTTTGCTTAGTATACAAGGCGTGTGTACAGTAGTTTATTTTACACGACTAGAATGTTTAAAAAAAAATTCTCTTTTAACTTTAAACAAACGTCGCGCATTTAAAAGACAAGAGTAGGAAAAGAAACGAAGGTTGCCGGAAAAAGCTGTCTCTACCATTCGGCGCGGAATCTTCGGCTGGAGGCAGTCTCCGAAAGGGAACCCAGTCGCTTTAGGAACAGGCTCGAAATTTAAACAAAAAATAAAAAAGAAGTCTCGTTCAGTCACGGCGATTAGCATAGGCGAGAGAGGCTGGCCCGCATCGCCGCGACAAACGTCCTACTTTCTTGGGGCCGCTCGCGAGCATGAACAAAAGTAGGTTCTCGCGTGTTTTCTCTTTGTCTCCTACCAGCACCGGCGAGTCCTCCTAAGTCTGCTGGTGGAGGCACTCGAGCCTCTTCCTGTGCGCTTCGTGGCCGATTTTTCTTTACGATGCGAATCAACGGGAGATATGCGCGTGAGGCAATGATTTGTGCCGCCCGCTTATATTGCATCGTCGAAAAGTTTGTTGTTGTTATGCAATTATTTTATAAGCGAGGCGAACCTTTTTTTTTATTATTTCGTGCTCTTTTTTGAGAGAGTTATTTTGGGTGGCATATCTTAATTTTTGACCCGGTCGCCTTGTTTTGACGGCGATTCTCTTCGGGTGGCTTTATTTCGTAATTGAGCTGTTATCGAGGATAGTGCTTCCGATAACATTTGTGCATCATTGCTATTACCTTCACAGTAGTAATTAAATAATGTAATTAGTGTTTAGGCACAAGCTAATTTTTTTTCATTGATTATTTACAATCTTCTTTTCAAATAGTTAGTGCATTTGACAGTGAATCTATTATTAACGATTTTAAAAAAGAATTAAAAAAATAAAGTAAAAAATTGATTAAAGATAGCTAGGTTTTAAGAAGCTCATTGCTATGGTTAAACAAATTTTAAGACTACTAATATTATTTTTTCATTTAATATTATACGATTGTAGTAGTCAGCCAGATATTCATTCATTTACATTATCAATTGTTCTTGAAGTAATTTTAATTATCAAAATTTTTCATTACTTTTTTAATATTTCAATTTTTAGTTACAAGATTCGTATATTTATTTATTTATTTACTTTTGTTGCACGTGGCGAGCAAAACTTTCTAACTTGAACGTATTTTTATTACCATTTGCATAATACACCGATATATTATGTAAAAAAGAAACGCAATCGAAGAAAAAAGGGAACAGTTTTTCTGGCTCAGTTATATTTAGATTTATATATCCATTGAGTGTCTTCAAAAACTACACGGTAAACCGAATACCGTTAAGTCTACGTGACACAAATTTATTGATATCCGGAAGGGCATTTCGTCACGTTTCTTTTAGTAAAACTTCCATTCAACGTTCGAAAGTATGTATAATTAAGAAAACTGCATGCGCACTAATCTTTTTCTTTCAATGATCTTTAACGAACTATACTATTATTTTCAGATTAAAAATTCCGATTCGTCAGTAGCAGCGCTGGTAAATAAATAATTCATGTAGGGAAGATTATTGTCTGTTTATTTGGCCAGCTAATAATCATTTGCCGCCGTAATTTGAATGCGACATTCTATCCTTAATAGGATATACATAATAAGACGCAGAGTAACAGTGAATTCTTCGCCTATGATTTGTGCATCCAACGCGCTTTCTATGCGTCAGTAGCTGCACCGAGTTGCGCTCGTAGCGTATACATAAAGGAACAAACAATTATATCGACTCCAATTTCCGATCTTATTATTTTTTATCGCTTCTACGTTAGTTTGTTACATTTGCACATGTTTTTACATCAAGACTTTCATAACACTAATCTTTAAGCAAGTCCAAATGAATTAAGGCAGTCCACCACCTTTAATTTTTTCTTCTAAAAAGTACCTAAAAAGATATGAAAAATGATTAATAAAAATA
>JAWWEN010000024.1:1849844-1860665 GCA_035582955.1 Sycophila texana | reverse complement strand
CATTGTAATGTTTATTTTTATGTATTGTTTACATTCTTTTTGCCTCTTTTGGTGAATAAAGGCTTATCTATCTATCTCTCTCTTGCTCTTTCTCTCTCTCTCTCTCTCACAGCCCAGGGGAAATAGAACGAATGGCCGGCCCGGCAACCCGGCCGATACCTTTATCAAGCGCCGAGCATCAGAAAATACGAGGCGCCTGCAGCTGCGGCACGTAAGGGCGCCTATATCTCCGCGGCCCCTCTTTCACGGCATCAAATCCCAATCCGGCGTGTATCAATCAGCTGCGCGCGCGTCTCTCCGGCATAACCCGATCTGCATTTTCTCGGCGCTTGTACTACTTTCCGGCAAACGGGGTTGCCCCGTTCCCGAGCCTGGCGCGCATCGCCCGCCCCGAGTTTTCCCCTGCGAAGAAAGTGCCGCGCGCGGAAAAGGCGGCGGGGAGAAAAACGGCGCAGAAAAACGGCCGGCGTAAAAAAAAAAGGAGCGGATAAAAGGAGGAGCGACGCAGCGAGAGAGAGAGAGAGAGGGACGGATCGGAGCCGCGGGAGAGCTATCTTCTCCGCTCGTCCCGGGGTTAGCGGCCGTGAAAGTAACTCCCTGCAAGTGGGTCGGGCATTTTTCAAAATCGTCGCGACGATTGCGCGCGCCCACAATCGACCTACATCCGCGAGGTCGGCGCCCTCGCGCGCTGATCTCTCGCGCGCGCGCGAGTTTATACCATCTCCGAGCGTGGCGCCGAGAGGCTCTCGGGTATGGCGACGCGCGCGAGATCTTGCAGGCGATGCTGATTTCGCTGAGAGGCGGGATTTCGGAATTCAAATGATTTTCGAAGGGTATTTTTTAATGTGAGCGGAGAATCGATTGACGTTGATTGTCGTTTGAAAAGAACTTTTATTAAACTTAATCGTGCTTGTAGGTGCATCTAATTGTGATATAAGTTTAAATATTTAATTGCCTTGAAAGTGTACTTACAGTGAAATAAATTAAAAAACGTGACTTGACATTGCGTTTTAAGATTTAGAAGAGAATAAAAAGAATTATTTTTTTTTTTAGACAATTATTAAAACATAATTATAATGTATCTGCAAAATTATTCGGTAATGTATTTCATGTTAGTGACGATATCAATATTTAGAAATAAATTTGATAAAATTACTGAAAAGGACGTACTTATCAGCTTTAGTATTATTTATAGTTTAATATAGTTGGCGTTGTTTATTAAACGCATCATTTTCTTTTTATTATTATTTATTATTATAACGCTCAATTTAAATTAAATTACTAAAACAACTATTTTATTAATCTATATGTATCAAAATATTTAAGACTTTTTTAACATTTTTTCTTGTTTCTTCTTATATTTATAAAAATATGTTCTTTAGCAGGGGTCATTGTACCTTATTCTATGAATGTATTGGTAAATTACAATTTCCAAGAAGATAAAGTATTAAATTACGTTGAGAAGAGATTTACACGTTTTTCCTTATCATTAAACTGATGAGTCTCATAATAAGATTATTGGGTTATCTAAAACTACTCTGAACTGTCTAGAAATATTTTATTACATAATAAAGATTATTTATTAATGAAATTACATTTTGTTAAAGTGAAGTAGTTCATCTAAAGAATTTATAAATAATGTAGTTAACACCTCACGTACACTTCTCTAATGAAAGACGCAAACTAGACTTACCTTCAATAATTAACAAATTAATTAATAATAAATAAAAAAAACCAAATGAGCTATAAAATAAAATAAAATGACGAACATCAGATTTCCTTATTATCTGTCGATTCTCTTATCCGTAAACACACTTTGACGTCTTTTCCTTTGACATACGCATATGCTCACACGTCAAAGTTTATGCTAATAACACAAACATCCAATAAAAAAATGGAACCATCGATTCTCCACGCGAAAATGACGGATTGTTTAGCGACTTCCCTCTCGCCGGAGATGATGTCTCTTTCGCTGGCGAGGATATTTCCGTCGTGCCCGTTACCGTTTCGGGGCGAGAGCGAGGAGAGTCGAAGGAAAGTGCAATTCTTCTAAACGCTCCTCTTAAACGGCCGCGAACTCTCTCTCTTTTGCTCATCCGATGGCTCTCGCTGCCACGCCGACGTCGGCGCAGCTTTTCCTTTATATCGGACAGGCTGCCGGTCGCACTCTCCTCTCTTTCTCCGCTTTTTTTTTCCCTCGTCGTTTTATTTTTCCCCGGTGATCCTCGTCTCTCTCGTTTAACCGCGAGAAATTCACCGAGGCGATGCTTCGTGCGCTCCCGTCGCGGATGTTCTTAATTTGTTTAAATTAGTGCTCATGCAGCTACAAGAGTTTCAGTCGTTATACTATATTTATATAGACTCAGAGAAATTCGATGTAAATGTAATGTTATGAATTTTGAGTGTTAAATTTTTTTATATTGATATTTATATGCTGCCTGGAGATTACGAAAAATTGATAAGGCGAATTGTATATATCGAATTAATTATGAAGTTTGTAAAGGATGACGATGCCCGATGAGTCAGTAGATATTCTTTTTGAAAACATGCACTGAAGTTAATCGGCGAATAAATCGCAAGCTACTTACGGCCAATTAAAAGAAAACAGGAGCTCGCTATACTGCACAAAGTAGTAGTTTTCATTGATGAACTCATTTTTCTAGAAGAGCGAAAAGAAAATCGAATAGAACTTTCCTCTGGGGAACAATTACCTCGCCCCATCCTGGCGGTGCGCTAAAATTTCACGGCGAATTTTTGCACTGCGAGTTCATTGACATTCCGGCGCGCTCCAATTACAGCGTGGCACTTTCCTAAGATAGTCAGAAAAAAGCGCAAGTAGGCGAGTGTCGCGCGGGAGAAAAGGGGAGAGAGATAATACTGCGCAAAAGTACGATTGGGCGGGATAAAACACGCTTTCCGACTTTTACAGCGCATTATTATCGTCTAAATAATCATCGATACTTCCTTTTCTCATTTTAATATCTTTGACCTTATTAGCTGGTGCATGCGCAGTTAAGCAACTTCAACATTTTGACGTGTAATTATTGTTCTTTAGAAAAGTTATTTTAATCATTATCGAGGTGTAATATTAATTTAATTTCTTATACTTTCGGAGATTTATTTTATTTATAGCTAGTCTCAGTGTATATTCATAATTTGATTAAGCTATACAAATTTATACTTATGATGATAACATTTTTCATAATACTTTGATTTATTAAAAATAATATACGTACTATATAAATGTGCGATAAATTGTGTATTGATAATTATACGAATTATCAATACTTTTCATAAATGTTTTTACTCAATTATTGAACATGTGATCAATTTTTAATATTATTTTTTGTTTATATAACTGATTGGACACGAAGTAGAACGTAGCCTTTGTACAATGATTATGAATTGTTAAATGGCACAAAGATTATATAGTAAATTAAATATTAAAAAAAGTAGGATGGGTAAACAAACATAATATAGATGGGTAAGATGGATAACTCTAACACAATTTATATATGGTTCCTATAAAATTTTTGCAAAAGAAATTCCCTAAATCAACAGATTTAAAGTAACAACTTTAGTTTAGGTAATTTAATAATAATAATAATAAGTAATCTATCAGAATAAGATAATCTGCACATAATTTCCGCAGTTTTGTTTTCTACGAGAAGTAGTATTTTTACATTTAGATTTAAATTATTCATATAGGAAACTAATTAGGTCCTTTATCAACTTTGAAAAAACGATTGTTTATTTATCTTGCCAAAAAATAAATAAATAAACAAATAAAATAAAATAACTTTTTTTAGAAAGCTTATTTTAAAGCAGAAATTTCTAAATTCCGATTCGATTTTGAATAATTCCGCGAAATTTCCACGTACAGAACTTTAAAAATTAACTTGCCAATAACGTCGGGCTAATTCTCCTATCAATATCATCGTTTCAGCACGATTTCGCACGCCGCAGTACCACACATTAAAAGGAACCCACGAAAGGATTGGAAAATCCTTCTAAATACCGGAAGAAGAAATTTCGCCGTCGAGTTTCGCAGATCCGCGACTCCCAAGTCGTACAATCGCTTATCACTTTTTCCCTTCCGACGGAGAAAGCTCGTAAAGCGCGGCATTCTCCTTTTATTTTTATCCGCGCGTTACCCCCGCGGGCGCTCGGTGCATTGCCTGCTCGTTTCGTCACTCGCGCGCGGCAGCGCGGGGCAATGTAGGTAACAAGTTCAAAAGCGAGCAAACTCTCGCGCGCGAGCCGCAGATAGAGAAAACGAGGTCGTGTTTTTATTTAGATACCCATCGACGCGAGCGAAGCATGTATACGTGTATCTCGCGTAGGCGAGCTCTTTTGGCGCTCTCTCGACCTTGCGACGCTTTTTTTTTTCTGAAAAGAAAAGAAAACGAATCGGAGTGCAGCGGGAGATTAATCTCGCGCTCTCCTTCGCTTACACTCCCTCGGCTGGCGCTGATATCGGCAGCGGCGCGGCGCGATAAGGACTCCTCCACTCGCGGCGCGACTGATAACCTGCTTTCAGGAAGTCGTGGATTCGCGAGGCCTTTGTTGGCTTTTAATTGTTGATGCCCGGCGAGATCCGTTAGATGCGGAGGAGGTTACTCGCTGTTTTTTTTTTTCTTTTAACTATGCAGCTTTCTTTTTGCGAAGTCATTTTCTGTAAGGTGAATAGCGTAGCATTATTTGCAATTTTTTTTTTCATTGAATGATTGAAGTAGATTTTTCAAAACGTTTGCGTTTAGCGCGGTTGTTATATTTTTCAATGATTCACAACGTGGCGGATTGTATATAGTAATATTGTGTATAGCTGTATGTCCGTTATCTCTGGAGGAGCGTAACATATTTTACGACTTGCTCTAGATTTTGTTCTGTAAAACAATGTGATTTACTATTACATAAGGAGAGATGCTAGCGTTTGTATGTCATCCAAAAATATAATCCTTTTTAAGAAAACAAGATTCTATCGCTTAGATGTGCTTTCTTTGTATTATTATCAATTGAGAGGGAATGTAATGGGAAAACTTGAAATGTAGTTTGATATTGAGGTTTGTTGGGCGACGAAGAGTTTTAAAATAAAACTACATTGACACAGTAAGTAGTGAGTTAAGAGTCAAACGACATTGTTATAAATAAACTCGTGGTGGTATTTATTTACATGTACACCGATTAGATTTCAAATCACATCTCTGGAGTCTTGAGGAAGGTTAGATATCTTTGGCACGCAAGTAATGTACGGCTTGAAGGGAATCCTCAGTGACAAAAATTCTTGTTAATAGATTTATCCGGATCATTGCCAACGTTCGGATTTCATGGACATTTATATCTTTCATTTTTTTTTAATTTAGAAGACGATACTTTATTTCTTTTAGACGGCGTTTTATTTTTTTAAATTTTAATTAAAAATAAAGAAAATGTTGAAATTGTTGGTAAAAATAAAGATTCAAAATGATCAAACCAAATAGGTGTCTGTAAATATTATTTTGGATTTACTGAATATAGTATACTAATTTAGAAATCATTTAAAAAAAAAATGATTTCCCTTTCTCATTGCAAAAAAAAGGTGATGTGTACATGCCATGTAAAAATTTGTTATTAATATTTTTTCTGCACATACTTTTTTCTGGTGATATTGCAAGCATCTACTTTCGTTCAAAGTACACGTGTTTCGTTTCAAGACATCTGATATACGGTACACAAAATTGCGAAATTCTCTTGGAAAAGTACGAAAAAAAAAACTTGAGACAGCGGAAATAGTCGAGTCCCGTTATCTTACAAGGATGGCCTCGAGATAAGGGATCAAGTTGAAAGGGTAGGCTCATTCAATTCGGAAGTGTTCTTCAGCAAGCGATCGTCAGATTTGGTCAATGTGAATTTAATCTTCTAGTAGCTTGTACTCACATTCCTTTATGTCAGCGTCTTACTGACTACATCTCCATGTCTAATATATTAGCATTTACTTTTTTATTCCACATACCACTTTCATTTTTTTTTCGAGTATTTTCAACTTCAAAATATTTACAGTATTAATAATTATATTAAGCAGCGGATAAAAATTTTTTGAATAAAATGCACCAATGCATCTCTAAATTTTGATCAATCATACAACAGTTATTATTTAATCAATGAAGCTATAGACTAACAAATATATTTATTAAAACTATAAAGATTTATTATAAATACACAATAACAAATTGATATAATAAGCGCTGCTTATGCTTCACGCGGACGTCTCAACCAAATTTCCAATAACTACCATTTCCGCCTGTTGCACGCGGAGTCCCAGTTAATTGACAATTGAGAGATAATCTCGGCAGGGTTGAACAATGAGCTAACGTCGGCGACATCCTCACTTTGTATGACTGGTAAAGTTGTTACTACTAACCTAGACACACTGAGAGTCGTCCGCGGCATTTGGTTCATTGTCGGCAATCAGCAGTGCTCGGACGGCAGTCTAAGAGACTCGCGACGAGCTCCGCGCCGTCCATAAACTATTTGCGCTTATAAATAAGCTGAAAGTCACGTGGCCCCGCTGCACAAGATCTTACGACGTTCCGCGTGCACGTGAGCTAGTTCAACGGGCGGCCACTCAAGGAGTCTCCCAATGATTTACCACTGCACTGTTCGAACACTTACGCGTTTACTTGGCATTTTCAATTCGAGCTTCTTGCGGGCGTGCGTCGAATTGACAAGCGGACGAAGTAATCGTAAATGTGTACACTTGAATGGCGGTAGTAAAGGAGGAAAAGTTTTTTTATTGAGGAGGAACGGATTCTTTTTTTTTATAGATTAGATTCTGCGTAGGAATTATATTATACTCAGAGAAATGTTCTCGTTAAAATTACTTTGCTGTCTGGAACGTGGTTATGCGGAATAATTATAATATATTTTATGTATAGTAAAATTTACTGTGTATATGAAAATTTACAACACTGTTTGATAAATTTTACTATGAAGTAGTGTGGTAATTCTTTCTTTTCAGTGTGACAATCTGTGAACATACTTTCCCAGATGGTATTGCAATTTTTGATAGACATTTATCTCAGTGTAGAAGTGCTTTTATTAAGTTCATAGATTGTTTCAATACCATTTTCAACTTACATCATTCTTTTTTTCCCACTACTTCATCTTGAAGCTCATTCTTTAGATCAAAGAGATCATAGTTTATTTATAGCTTTTTTTTTCGTTTTTGCAAGCTGTGCCAATTCTTATTGTACAACAAATGCTACTATTATTATTGTGAAAAATATGAGGGTACTATGTAACTACTATTATTTACATTGTTATACCTCAGAACAATTTAAAATATATATTTGTTTCTTTTTTTCAATACTTATGCAAACAAACTTCGTACTTAATTATTATTACATCACTAAGATGCTACTTAATAAAAAGTAGAATACAAGATAACTATTCTACAAAGTGCTTCCGTGTTAAATTAAACAAGAATTATAGTTATTCTTTTTATGAATATTTGAATACTGAAATAATTAGACATGCCACGAAGTACGTCGGTACGTAAAATAATAACCAAATTAAATGAGAGCAGTTCTTCGGAGAAGTAAAGAAAACTGGATGACAACACGTGCTCCATTGCGTCTGGGAGTACTTGGGTTGCGTATGGTAATTCGTCGGGCGACGGGACATTGTCCCGTGGCTCGTTGCAAAACCTACACCGTGAGACGGATGATTTGGAAACGGCTCTGGCATTGACAGTCTGACGTGATGACTACTCAATGACAGGCTCGGCTCTGCTACGATTTACGAAGTATTCATGACAGCGCGGCTAACTGGACCTTCGCCCATAGAAAACGCAATTGTGCTCCTGCAATTATTAGGGCGCCGTTCCAATTATTTGTTTATCCATTATCGTGGCCTCGTCTTCCGCGTGGCCTTCTTCGCGCTCGCGATCTGTTTGCTTGGGGGAGCTATTGTCCATAGGGGCACTTTAGGATTCAAATTTTGTGTTCTCGCGTAAAAAAAAAAAAAAATTAAGCTAGGATAAAGTTTATACAAGAAGTGCATGCTTTGATTAGGTTCAGATTAACATGGACAATGAGATGTTTTTCAAATCAGTCTACAAGGCTTTTTATAGTTATAAAATTGTCAAGAATTTTTTTGTTGATACACCAATCGAATAAAATTTTATTGATTTCTTGCCTTACGAACAGTTAAATTTGAGTGTACATTTTTTTTATGCGAATTAATTAAATTGAATTAAATGACATGATTGCCTTGAACAATTTAGAATTATGATTTAATTAGAAAATTAATTTTATGACTTGATCTTATAGAACGGTATATTTTAAAGACCCTTAAAAACGTTACCTTTATTTCAGATACCGTTAGTTAATTTGATAACCGTTAATCGTGACAAGTAAAAAATAAACTTTTCAATAATGCCTCCTCCTTATGGTTACTTAAAAACCGGCGATTTTATCTTCTAATTGCCCAATTAGGAGTTTGAATATTTTTATTCGGCGATCATGCCAGAATGCGATATTTAACGACGCGCGTACATCACCTTTATAGAAAATCACTGAATAATGCGTCGTTTCACTTTCGACTCACGAACTGTCCGGGGAATACAAAATTTCTCGCTGCTCTCGCCGTGTCAAGGACAACGCGTCTATTCCCGTTTGCGAATACACTATGCTTCGAATGATATAAGCGGTCCCCCTGAAAAAAAAAAATTGTCGCCACCTTACGGAGCATTAATAATACACCTTTCACGATTATCGAAAGCGCCCAGGCCAAATTCCTCCGGGTGCATAAATCGCTGCCTCAATCTTCTTGAATAATACATCGCCATTTATGTTTAGGAAACGTTAATGAAACATCTGTGCAGAATTAAAGGCGTTTTTAAAAAAAATTGCAGCTGTTTGTTTTTTTTTCACTGCATTTAAAAATGTCACAGGGTTCATTTAAATAATCTGATAATTTTTCGTATGTATAAAAGATAAATGAATTTTTTTCGTTGAAAATACACATTCGCAATTCCCGTTTAAAAGCATCGAGATAAATTTTGTATT
Source organism: Sycophila texana (assembly GCA_035582955.1). Taxonomy (NCBI): domain Eukaryota; kingdom Metazoa; phylum Arthropoda; class Insecta; order Hymenoptera; family Eurytomidae; genus Sycophila; species Sycophila texana. Next base: position 1,851,618 of record JAWWEN010000024.1, on the reverse strand, counting down.
GCATGACTTTTTTGTCCACGGCCGTCTAAATACGTATCTTTTATTCGCAAACGGATGAAAAATTTCATTCAAATCGCGTGTTAAATAAATTATCGCATACGGCCCCTATAAGGAATCAACAGAGACACAAAAAATCGTCATTGTCGTTCGATCGGCCATCGATGATTCCGCTAGGCATAACCATATAACCAAAAAGAGAAGCGGAAGAGGAAAAAGAAGGTACTGTTTACGTACGAACTCGTCCTTTTTATCCAGCCACTTTTAACGCTCTTATCACGGAAGTCTCGGACGCGTTGCATCGTCGCCGCACGCGCGCCGACGGATTTTTTCCCTTTTTTTTCCCCGAGGAGTCGAGCGCGCGTGCAGTCAACGGCCGAATGCACGCGCCAGTTCGAAAAATGAGCGGATCTGCAGGAGAAAAAAAAGAAGCCAGCAGTAAAAAAGAGCAGGTCTCCCTACGGCGGCCGGCCCGCTGTCCTTGACACGCAGAAATCAAGTCCAGTCCGCACGCGCGAGGAATCTCTCGAAAAAGAAAAGGACGGGAGGAAAGAAAAAAAAGGAGGAGAGGAAATAAAAATGAGACGCTCGCGCGCGCGTTACCCGGTCGAACTGTTATTATGCAATGGCGCGTTAGCTGGATTTAACCGTCGTACACGCATGTATACGCCTGGCGGTGTGTCATCGCGAGCGCCGAGAGAAGGGAGGATGAGGGAGCGGGATGTAGGGTGACAGGACGAAAGAGAAAGTTCTAAGTGAGTGAGTGAATCGAGGAGGGACGGAAAAGATTAAAGAGGCGAGGCGCAGCCGATGAGAACGTCGCGTTGGTAGGGACGAAGGTGAATCAGATGGGAAAGTGAACGTGTGATAAAAGGAAGATGAATTGATTTAACGTCTTGTTTAAATTGAAAAGAAGATTTTACTAGGTTGTCAGTTGTTGAACAGTATCTTCTACCTTTATTATTTGATAATTTGTTGATATAACTTCTGAAAGCAAACATTTTTTTTTAGATTCTGCTGAAATTCTCTTTACAAAACCAGTTGATTTATTTAACTATATAAACATTTAGTTTAATCAACCAAAGTTTTAGTTGACTGGATTGACTTTTTAATTGAAATATGTATTAATTCAACTAAATATTTGGTTAAATCAATAAAATAATTTTGTAAGGAGAATTCAAGGAAATCTTTAGTTGGATCTGCAATTTTTTTTTCAGTGTTAATATGGAATAATGATAGTTTGTGTAAGTAGATCGAAAGTAGTTTTTTAAACTATTTACATTAAGAAATGTTATAATCCAAATAACAGTCGTTAAAACATGTAGGAGAACTTATTTTTAATTTTATATTAAAAAATATTTTAGTAACTCCTTTTGTTGAGTTTGCTTAAACCAAGATAGTACCATTTTTACATTTACAAAATAAAGTTGAAGTGGAAAGTGCCCATGAAAGTTGTATCCAAGTAATTCTCGAAGGAAAATATGGATGCGTACTTGCGCAAACGAGACCACCGGACGTGATGTGCGCACGAATTTTTCTGGTTTAATAAAAAATGAATTGAAAACTCAGAACCGTGCACCCTCCACAAACCGTAAAAGTTTTTAGAGCAATTCAAAATGAATAAATTTAAATAAATAAAGTTAAACTTTTATAGTCACACAGAATATAATGTTATATATACGATATTATTGTTAGTGCTTTAATTAAGGGGACAAGCCTATGTTAAAGCTCGCAAAAATTGAGACGTATTCTTTAACCGATCTAAATTTTTCTACAA
>JAWWEN010000024.1:1811306-1849744 GCA_035582955.1 Sycophila texana | reverse complement strand
TTTCATATAAGAAATCAGCCCTCAAAGTTTCAACAAATTCCGTGATCCGGAGGTCAGGTACTCTCCTAGTAAGTAAAAGAAACAAATTTTAATATTTTTTCTTCGTCTAACGTATATAAGTACGTAAAGCAGTGAAATCTAAAAGCTTTTGTGAAAGCACATCTTCCATAAGTAGTGCTTTTAAATAAAGTCCATCTAATTGGCAGAAAGCTCGAGGGTGAACGAAACTGCAAGTTCGTCCATCAATAAATGAAAAAAGACTGATCAGACAATTTTTTTTTTTTTTTTTAATCCTTCAGAAGCAAGAAAAAACAGAACACGAATTCTAAGTAGACTTGTAAAACATCGAAAACAACGCTAAATAAGTAAAATGAAAAAATGAAGTCTTGGCAACAAAAAGCTTCAATAATAAAAGAATGAAAAAATAAGGAAACTCAGACAACCGCGTGGCGCATAGTATTTCGCCTCGTTTCGAGTGGTCGAACATTCGCCGCTTCTTTCTCGCTGAGTTGACAGGTAAACGCGCCGTCATGCCAGAACATGCGTGAATTTGCCACGTTTTGTGGAATTCCATTCATCGTGATATTATGTTCTGAGGGGGAGCGAGACGGCCGATGCGGGTATTCATGAAATACGACCGTATTTTTTCAAATGACTCCTCGTGCATTCGCAGACGTGTCGGTGTTACGGAACTCGATGCTTTGTTTCGTCAGGATTTTGCAATTCCGTTATCAGGTGCCCCATCACTTTCGAAATGACTAGAGACGTTTGTAAAAAAATTAATTTTTTATTAAAAAACTAATAATTATTTTTACATTATATTTATTCACTCATGGACACGATCTCATGTGAGATTAATCAGCCCTTAATTAAAAAAAAGGATTATATGCACGATGATTTTGTACGTTTTCTTTTTTATTCAATTTTTTTGTTTTGTTGTTTGCAATTGCTGTTATATTATAAAAACATCGATCGAAGAAAGCACAGTTTAAAATTCACAGTTACCGATAATTGTATTTAAATTAAATTTTAATTAAAACACTGGTAAAGGTTTAATAAAATAGTAGATATAATTAAATTAAATGTTTTGAACATTTTTAAATTCTTCGTGAAAAAATTTTGTACATCTATATGCAGAATACAGTTCAAGACTTTCGGCAGATTATTTAACTTGGTTTAGTGCCATCCCACGATAATCTCGTAGCAAAAAAAAAAAAAAAAATGCCTGAGACGGGCGCGCTTCAGCCACTTAGCCACTCTGCATTATTTAAAATAATGAAAAAAAATATCGACTACAATGTAAACACATACATATATTACAGTAAGCAAATAAAGGATACGGTGAATTTCATTTTACAGGACAAGGTTGCCGCCTGGATTTGCAACTGGCTCAAGGAGCTTTCTGTTTACTGACCCTGCACTGCTTGAAAAAATAGATGACACGATCTTCCTCAACGGTTATCAATCGCCTGTTAAATCCTGCGAGTATTTTTTTGTTTACTCGTATAAGCCCAAGGCTCCCGCGGCTTAACAAATAGTTCTATTTAAATTTTGTTTATCGTACCCACAAAAACCTCTACTTCGCTCACAGTAACACCTTATAATTATTAAAAAAAAAAAAAGTGAACCGCAGCGAGTTGAACAAAAAGCCTGAAATTGACGTGTAAGAACACGGCAGAAGTTGAAGATCGTTTCCACACAAGAGCCGAATGTTACAGGAGCAATGCATCCCCCGGGGGACCGGTTCTCGCGAAAATTTCACATTGCGAAACTGTGTCAACCGAGTCATTACAAAAGACATTAGATCGACGCTCGTCGTGGCTTACGCGCCGAGAGATCCGGTCCATCGACGTTAATCTAACGCCGATCGAAATTTCGGAAAAAAAATGGACGACGAGGGGAGGAGGAGCGGAGGGAGATCGGGGCACTTGTTCGGGTGCGATGAATGAAAGTGAGACGCGGTGATTTATGAATAAAGCCGGGCGCGCGCGGCCTTGAATACATTAATGGCCCGCGTGGCGCAATAAAGGAGCCCACTCCCGGAGTCGCCTTAACGGCCGCACGACTACTAATGCGCCCGCGCCTCTAAGTGTCGCGCCTTACCTATCACGTCGCTTTGGCATTTTTTTTCTTGACATTATTTCCGACACTTGCGAAAGAGACGTCTCCTGCGGAGTGGGCATCGCTCGCGCTGGACCAAATAGTCGAAAGAGAGAGTTTTTTTTTTTTTTTTGACCGTTTGGATAATGGCTTTGGATTGCTGATGTACAGCGTGAGAAATGAGCATTCAATCGTCGATGGGAAGTTTCTTGTTGGGAGGCGAGGAATGAAATCTTAGGATTGTCGAGTAGCGTTCGGGAATTCGGAAATGAAAATTTTGTTAATGTATAATTGATTCTTTTGTTTTGTAATTTTATTAATTTTTTTTTAATTTAGGGAGAGCGGGTTGAAGGGTGAGGCAAACGGGACTGTAGGGGACAGAAGGGGACTCTCTGTGTATAGCCTTTTAATTTTAAATTGTAATCATTTAGTGTGTAAATGAATCTTAGCAATAGTTGAATAAATAAAAGATAAAAAAATGTTAAAAACGAAATAAGTCATTGTAGAGTTAATAAAGATACTAAATTAGCCAACTGTAATATAACTTCATTGAAGTAGATAATAATTTAATGTTACTTTTTCTTTTTAACGGATTTAATTATACAGTAGTATTAATTAACGTAGGTCAATATTGATTACACTATTAACAAAATGAATTAATTATTGTTCCATTTTGAATGATGTTGACACACTCAGTGTGCACAGACACTACAGGCGTGGCATTGTATCTGGTCTAGGAATTTTTTTCAACTGTTTAATGAAAAACATTTTCTGATCAAATATTTGTGGATTATAGTAAAGTAGATTAAAAGAAAAAAAAATTTTTACGAATGTATTACTCACTCAAAATTATTACTATTATTTTATTTAAATAAAACGTGCCCTTTTGCAAGGCGTTCATCCTTGATTTTATTAAGTCACTAAACTAAATAAATTATTTTAACAATTCTTCTAAATTTTCATCAATTTTTCATTCAGATCCAGAAAGCTTATATTGAAGACTAAAATGTATAAAGTTACTCGGGAGATGTTTGTTCGTTCAGTGGCGCGATTCGCATGCGGTCTCAGAAGATCTCAAAAAACTCGATTCTACAAGGCTCGAGGGTGTTTAAAATGTAGGAAGTAGCTCGGTCCATTTCGCGAATTGCCTGCTGCATTTTGTCGCAGTATAGGCCCGTGTCCCATCCCTTCGCATTCTCGTTTTTCTCCATCCCCGCCGGGAGTCCTTGAACCCGACTGATCCGACAGCTCCTGTTACATCACTCCTCTTGACCCACTAAAGCGTACTACGTCGATTGTTCGTACCACGTCGGGTGCGGTCAACCTGGGCGGAGGACCGGCGATATTAAATTCGATACGATTTTTTTTTTTTTTTCAAGCAGACTCAAGCTCGAAGTAACGCGGTACACTCGAAGTAAAATTAAAAAAAAATTTACGGTTTTGTTCCGAGCAACTTGCTTCTGAATAAAAAATTTTTTTACGGCGGCACGAGAACGAAAGGCTTGAAAATTTTCAAGTACGCACACGCGAGAACGTCCTTTTTTCTTTCGTTTTTTAATTAAAATTTAAAGCCGCACGTTTTTTATACCTTACCTCGGCTTTCAGGTCACTCCGAGAAACTGTGCTTGCGGTCGTATTTACTTCTCTGACGTGAAAAGCAAAAATTGGAAAAGGAATTTGGAGTAAGCGGGCGCCTGGAATGCCTGCGCAAAGTTTGCCTCAGATTTAAGCAGCGTGAACTGTTCAAAATGTGGGTCGAAGTTCAGAAAGTGAAAAAGCTCGAAAAACTCGAAAGGTGCTCCTTTTATTTTTATTGCAAACTGCACCTGCCGTCAAAGAAATTTGCGAGCTCGTATCCTTGGCAAATGGAGAGCTCCTTCATCCGCCCGGCGGAATAAAAAATTCGAAATAAAGCCTTCGGCGAGACGGAAAAGCTCGGGTGAGCGATTTGCCGAGTTAAGTAGGAAGTAGTAAGCCCGACGGCGTGACTCGGCTCGTCCTCGCTAGGCGCGCAATAAAGTGCGTCTGGTCGATAAGCGGCGCCTAGACGACGGGATGCGCGCGGCTGCCAGGAGGCGAGCTTACAGAGGCGCGGACGTGAATTGATGCTCGGGGGACCGGAGAAAAGCTCGGCAGACGGGCGCTGCTGATTCATACCCGACGCTCGTTACTCAGCCTCGTTTAAAGTTTGCCGGAGCTTTTTTTTTTAAGGGTTTAATATTTGTAAGACGCTCGAGGTAATTTTAATTGGAGCTTTGAGAGCTTCGTTGGCGTGGAAGACCCTTTTCAAATTACTTTTTAACTTATACGTTTACTTTTTATCTTTATTTTACAAGTGGGAGTGGGTACACATGAAATAAACAGATTTTAAATTTACATTTAAATATTGAATATTTTGAACGTTTTTTTAAGAAAAGGTTGGTAATGATTTTTTCAGTGCATTAATTGAATTCTTTTTATTTTTAGGGTCAATCAATGTTTGAAGGCGCCATGCATCATGTTGCCTTTGTTTCATGATGGTTATATAAGTTACCCTATTTTTATTTGAGATGTTAGTTCTGCTTTTTATATCTTAATATAAATGTAGCATATTAGTCAAGAATTTACGATTATAATATTCTTAAATAAATTTTTATGATTAAGTGGTTTATTATAAATTGAAATATTTTATAAATTTTTTAATAGCTGTGGCACTTTTTCACGCTTTTGGATCTGTTCTGTATTGATTACTAATAAGGACAGTAATTAATGCAATAACAGAGTGTAGTAATAATAAATTTAGTTTGTGTTTGAAAATATAAACTGTGAGTATGTGAGACAATATTACATTTTATTTCAATTACACTAGTGATCAGTTTGTTTAATTTAATTTAACAAATTTTTTTTTTTACAAAAAATTCAACATTATTATATCAAACGTAAAGCGACGTTATGCGAATATTTCTTTATAGCTCTAATGGAAAGTAGAGATGTCTAAAAGCCGACAGATACAAAAAGTAATCCAAGACCAGAATAATTTCCGAAATGGATTCTTAAGTAACTACATTGTCAGATCAAATGAGAATCTTGATTTTCATATCTCCTTTCCCCTCAAGATTCATATTTCTTCAACTAGCTATTATCGTTCCTCCGAAAAATAGGTGAACCAAACTTTTTAACAAGGCATGCATACGCACACATTCCAATAAACTCTTTTCACCTGAACTCGATCCTAAATCGGATACCGCCAAAGAATGCCAGCAGCTCTCCCCCGTTTAAAAAGAAAACAACTCTCCTGTTTCTTTTTAAAGAAAAAAAAAAAAAAAAAAAATAGCACGCGCCAACCGACGAATCTTCGGTCTAGGATATTAGCCAACATCGGCGTAACCCTGAAACGCCCTCGCATCCTCTTCTCGAAGAAAAGGGTAAGACGAGGAATAAAAAAAAAAAAAAAGGTGGGAGAGGGAAGGAAGAATCGGCGTGGTCCCGGAGAAAAGAAAAATCGTAACGCGTCGAGGGCGTCCACGTGCTCCCGGGAATCACGCGTCAGGAATGCGCGGACCGTGCGAACGAGAGGAACGCGCGTGTGCGAGCTATCGAGGAGGCGAGATAGGGGGTGGCGCGGCCCTGGGGGAATTCCACGAGTTTTTGATTAACGAGGGGTGCCGGCGCGTGCGAGCCTATACCCAATGAGGAGCCTGCCAGAACCCGATTCCACCTCGTCCTGCCTCCTTTTCTCTACTTTTCTTCTCCTCCTCTCGCTTCTATTCTTCTCTTTTCCTTCCTGCACGAGCGGCTCTCCTTCACTTTTTTTTTCTATTGCACTCGCCGCAGCCTCACTTTCGTCAGTTGCTCCGCTTTGTTCCTCATGCGGGGCCGCGCTCGCCTCGGCGCTCTTTTTCCGCTCGTCCGATGCCGCCCGAAGTTCGTTTGCATTCTCGCCAAAATGGATTGTGGTAATTCGCCGAGTGAGTGGGTGCTTGCGACGTTACTTTGCCGATTCAATATATTAGCCGCTAATAGTTATACCGTTGTGCTTCGGGGGTTTATTCATTTTTTAAATATTTATTTACGAAGTTGAGAAAAACTATTAATACTATTGCTACTCTTTATAAAGAAAATAATGGAAAGTCTAGATTTAGACGTTGTATTTTTAGATAAATTAATTATCACGAAGTTTCAAACTTGCAGTGAAATACTGGAAATTGAATGTGTATTTAATTTAAAGCCTTTTATTGCTAAATTAATCTTAAAGCGTTCGTTTTATTAAAATCATTATATCGATTTCCTCCAATTTTATTCTGTTATTTTCATCTTCTTTTTTTCTGAAGTTTAAGAGCCATCAATGTAAAGTCTAGGAACTTATTATACTAGAATCATTATTTGAACAACCTTAAGACCTTTCTATAGCAGTACTATCACATTTACATTTTATTTTTGTAATGGTCAATAAAACAAAGATTTACAGGTATAATAAAAAAAAAAAAACAGAAAAACTTCAAAGTATATAAAAAACGAAGTAATAAATAAACTTCAAAGTTTCCTAACGGTGCAAAGTCAGGGTCAATACTCTCTATAGTTATTTGAACCCTGAACAAGGTTTTCCTAAGCACTTATTTAGTCAAACGTTGATTAGAGTGCATGTGTAAGTGTGGGTCAGTCTATTTTACTTATTAGAACCGTATTGTTCTAAGATGAAGAGTGAAATTTTCTAACTTCACTCTTTTCGCTAGGGGACTTTCTCTATTTACCAGTGCAATAAAAACTGGGTTATTCAGGTAATAAGAATAAGAGTGAAATTTCCTTCAAGGAAATTTAGAAAGTAGAACGAAAAGGATCTGAGAAATAGGTTATTGCAAACGTGAATTAGAACATCGGTAACTGATACCTGGCGCAAAAGTAATATCAATCTCCCTCGATTAATTTTTTTTTGCACGTTATACTGCAGATATAAACTCAATCTAGAGCAGAGTTCGATATCCTAATAACATTCTGTAACATTTGAATTTTCTAGTACAGCATAATCTTAATTATTCAAATAATAGTTTTGAAATTAAAATTGATTACGTTTTTTAAACGTTCAGTTAATTTTACGGAAGATGCGGCTTAATGAATTTCTAAATATTCATCATATTCATATTCATCGATTGAGACGCAATTTAATTTAAATTGTCGCTTCAAATTCTGTTAGACCACTTATTGATATTACAATTAGTCTAAAGATTCAATATCGATGTTTAATCAAATTAACTTCGATAAACGATCCATTGAGGGTTAGGCTAACCATTTTCCGCATCGGTTAATTCCAAAGGAACATCGTAACTTACCGGAGTCAACAGAACTTGTACAGTTCACATAAACTTACAAAAAAACTTAAAATAATAGTAATTTTAATTGTGCGATTAATACACATTATTCAAATTTATCGAGAGTCTTCATAAACAAGAAATTAATGCTCTTAGATCTTTAAAAATGATAAATAAAAAATTTTTTTTTTATTATTATTATTTTTAATAATAAAAAGAAAATAAGAAACTAATTTTTATTGTCAATGTCAGAATGTGCGGTTAAATAAATAAAAGCATACGAATTGTGTTAAAAAAAAAAAAACAGTATAACTCCTTCCAGTACATTTCTCCTCGACTGAAAAAGGACAGTGACCTTAACCGCATTATTATTCTTATCTTACGGTTGTTGCATAACAGTTACACTTCTTAGCTGCTCGCGGCCCGATTAATCGAATTCATAATTTTTACTCGAGGACAATAAATAAAGCGTCAATTTAAAGCTCGTGATGCCGCGCCGTTAAAGCGCGAGCTTCGCTCGGCGGCGCATCATTCGTCGCCTCGCGATTCCCCATCGCCGCTCGTGATTATGGTTTTTACCACACCGTCGGGCCAGTCGTCAATTATCGCGCGTTCTCCCGTTCCCCCTGGTATTCCACCGCGCATTGTGCGCGCTTTCACTTTCCACGCACTTTCTTCCGTCGCGTCCGAGCCAAGGGACTGCCTCTGGTTCCCTCATCTCTCTCTCCTTCTCGTCTCTCCTTTTCCGCGGCTGATTTGTAAGTGCGGACGCACGCGACGATTAGCCTTGGCTTACTCATCCGTCGACCTTCCTCCTCGCTCTCACTCTCCCGTACGCGCTTTTTCGTCTTATTTTTTTCGTCTCCTCTCTCTCCCCCTCAGCCCCTCCTTTCGGTTCGTATTTCACTCGATTTCTCGGGTCGTCGAACCTGACGCGCCGAGCGACTGCTGCGAGGGGTATGCAGTATAGGTGCCGAACTTTCTTGAATTTTTGCTCGAGGTTTCCAGGCGTTTCAGTGGATACCGTGCAAGCAGGTGCTTTCTAGGTAAAGATGAATGAGGGAAATTGATTCAAATAAACTTATTTGACGTCAACTGCGTTCTATTAGAATGTCACGTGTCTTCTATTTGCTTTAATTTATAAGTGAAAGAATTTTTTTGTACAAAAAATATTTGTTCAGGTGACATAATTCCACTTATTAACTTTTAAGGTTGGTTGTCTGTAGGTAGATAATGCAAGAGAGAAACAAGCTACACTGTAAAGTTTAAGTCTGTTTTTTTTTTAAATAACTTGGCTAAAAGATAAAAAGGTGTTTCGGATTTACTATGTATTAATGATCTAAATTGAGAGTTGGAGCGGAGAAGGCTCGCTTGGTAGTAGTGCCAGGCTCGAAATCGAAAGGTTTCTGCTGGTACGGCCCGGGCCTGTGCCGAAACTGTCTTTGGGACACTATATACACAGATTTTTTTCAAGTGTCTATAAACATCGATGCTCACGTGGTTCGAACCTCACATTAAACTGTAGAGGGTCAATTGTGGTGGGCACGTCACAACAGTAGGGAACAAAATTACCAATAAAAGTCTTGAATGACTCGACTTGTATGGTGGAATATCGGATCCCAATAAAGGAACCGCTGACAATAAAACGTAAAAAAAGAAATAAAAAGCCTACTATGTAATAGGTTGTGGAAATGCCATTCTCTAATGAATAACTCATTCCGGATGTTCCTGATCTATCAAGGACAAATTAATTATTATCTGTAATTTGTAATCATTAAAATGTTATAATAACACGAAACACTGTCAATTCATCATCTATCTCCATATCGCATGATTAATCATCAAAATCCTTGTAAAAAATCTTTTTTTTTTTAAATCTTTTAAATAATTTTAATTATAATAAAGTTAAATTTATATATTTATATATTTATTTATATAATAAAATTATTCTAATCAAATAAACTTTAAGGTAAAAGAAAAGTAAGCTGAACACGCCAAAGATTACTTAAGAAATTGTATCTAGGAAAATGTCTAGCCTTTTACTACATTCAAGTTTCATTCATCAATCAATTACGTGTACAAGCGCTTTATCTGCATCTGCGCCTTTTCGACAAATTTCGATTGACGAACAAAGCGATTTCTTGAGAGGCAGATAAGCGGAGGCCCCCATAATTACCACATCACTGTTGTTTTCACGCTGTTTATCTAAATGCCATAAATTACGTACAGGATTAACAATTCAATAGAAGGTAAATATGACAAAATACGGAAAAATTTACTGGAAAGGGACGCAAGCAGCTTATATGCGCACTGAAAACCGTTGAGGTATTTTCCTTTTGTGGTACCTGACGAACGTTTCGTTTGATCTTCCGATAGTACGTGGTTTAGGTGGTCCTTCCGGCAGAGTCACTGACCTTTTTCCATTCAGAGTTTCTCGAAATTTTCCGAAGTATTTCTCCATTGATAAATGATGGCGACTCATGGAATTCTCATACCTTTTAAGCATAATTTCAACGTCGCTTTGGCACGAACAGAGCCGGATGCATAAATTAAATCGAAACGTTCGCTATGGACAAAAGATTTTTTTTTTTTTGCAATCATATGCAAGCCGTCGAAGGTTGTATATGAAAATTTCGTAAAGGAGTCAACGACCGACGATTAAATTTTCGAAAGTTCGAGTTACATAATAAGTTTTGGTTCAAGGTTCGTGCTTAATGAATTTTCAATTTAGTTACGTTTTTACGATAACATTTTTTATCGGATATCTCGGATTCATTAGTCATTATTTTAAACTGACGAAATTCATGCAAATGAATTTGTCACAAGACGTATATGACATTTTCAACGGACATTTGCATCTCCCCGTGTATTATAGTTTTTTTTTTTTTTTAACCAAGTGCTTCCAATAAACCGCGCGTACTTATTTTAAATCGCGAAATTGGAGAAATACCTGCAGAGGAAGACTGTTCTGGAAGCCATTTATCCGCGTTCCCAAAGCCGAGATTTTTTTGTTGAAAAAAATCGGTCGATTGATTGACGCAATTTGTTTCACAAACGTCGTCTAGGCGAAGGAATCCGAACAGCACGTGGCGCTGACAAAAAACACTCCAAAAGGTCGAGGTTCTGAGAAGCGACCTTGAGACGGGAAACATTCTCGCCTACCTGAATATGTTTCCTCGGCCGATTATGCCCGATAAAAAAAAAAAGGCGCGTATTTACGAACGGACCCGGCGCTCGTAACCGGGGGGGCTTCTTGGAAAATTTCATAACGGTGCCTTCCGTATTCTTTCGCAAAGTCATCAGGCGATGATCCTCCGCGCCGACCGGATGGGGCGGATTGGACGAGAAACAAAATTTTGAGAATGAAAGTGAGAAAACCAAAAGTGTTCTCGCCGGCATTCCGGAGAAAGGGAGAGTGCTTTTATGGAGATTAAACTGACCCTGTTCGCCGTACGCTCCTTGTATTTTCGCCTCACAATAGAATCGAGAGAAAAATAACAGAGACCGAACTCCTTTGAGATTTACATCAGTTTACCGCCCCGAGGCGTCAGTGTGATAAGAGGATCGCAAGGAAAACAAACGGCGTAGGTCAATATATATACATTCTTTGGCATAATTACTTGTTGAGTACCAACCAAGAGTTACCGGTCGGCTGATTAGATATACGGCTGTTCCTATGAGGCTTCAACGAGCACGAACACATATAAATTGTGTTTTACGTCACATCGACGTCGCTCTTTCGTCATCCGCTACACATCCGCAGATCAAGTCGGCCGACGTCACCGGATTACCGATTAAATGTCGATCGATCGCGGGGGATCGATATGGATTTCGATGAATGGGCTCGAGAAGTCCAAGGTCGAGCGTCGCGCGTGCGAGCACTTTCGGCGGAGATCCAACGGCCGCGTATATACCAGGTTAAGGGGAGCAAAGTTCCGGTGCAGCCGCTTCCGAGAAAGGGGGACGCGCGCGCATCTCACCCGCGTCGTTCGTAGCGCGCTTCCAGGAAGGCGGCGCGTACCTGCGATCGGCGCCGGCGCGTCGAAAAAAAAGACGAAAAGACCGGGTGTTTCCACCTTGGGAGCGGGACCTTGGTTAAGGGATATACACACGCGGGACTTCCATTGAGGGGATTTTACGCGGGATCGAGTCCTACGGAGCGCGAGCGTGAGTCAGGGGCCAGGAACGTGGATTGTTGGAGTGATTCACGGGGTCCTGTTAAAGGAAGAGGACCGAGCCATTCTTATCGTGCGGCTTTTTGTTTCCGACCAGATGAACCAGTTCGCGGTGAAATTTTAGAATTCTGGCCTTGGCTCTATGCACAGGGCAGTGGATGCTTGAAAAAAAAAAAGTGGATGGAGTGTATACGGAGCAGGAACCGGGCTCATCTTTTGTAGAACGAGTTTTAGAGAAAAAAAAACTGCGCATTGTATTCGGTACCAGTTAAACAATGTATATACGCTCATTTCTTTATAACTATATATTTTACAATTCGAATGTGACGACTTGTGTTCAATTTTATTCTATTTTATGTTAATTGCCTTGTAAGAAATGAGAAGCTCAATGAACGAGTTGCGCTAAATATGAAACTTACATTTTTCGCGCATTTTTGCACTTTATTTTTTTTTTTTAATTTTCAAGGACATCTGTCAGTCCAGATTAAGAAAAAAAGGTGTCAAACGTTTTGTAAGGGGAGAAAAGCATAAGATATTCTTTTGATATTTCGCGAAGTTTGAAGCCGCGCGGGTCGAGAGGCTGAAGCGTCAAATCAGCAGGATCGGCGATAGACTACGCATGTGCGTTTCAGCCATATGAGGTTTGAAAACTGACCGAGAGGAAAGGACGTTTCGCGTTTCCAAGAAAACCCGAGCCCTCGAGACGATTTTTGAGATGGTGCGCCGACGGCCCGTTGGCAGCTTTATCGCGCGGGCGTTTCCGCTTCCTCTCGGGCTTCGTCGAGCGCGCGACTGCACGCAATGAGTTTTCTTGGTTCTTTCGACTTTTTTTTTTTTTGTTACATGCGCCCCGGGACTTAAGCTACGTACTATCTTAATCGCCGGTGATTCAATCCTGAGTTCCAGAGAAACGAGTTAATTTGTACTTAAAGTTTCCACGTTGAATTCATGGGGGATTAATCATCATTGCAATGAGTGTAATGGTAATGGAATGTTTTAAAGGATAGTATAGAAATTTAATTAATTGTTGGATGCATTGGAAACTCGTTGGAAGTGCAAAATTTATGATACCTGTTGCTTAGTATATTGTGAATATACAGTGAGCTGTTGTAACTCAAAATTAATTTTTATTCGCAGTAATGAATTTTCAATAATATTGCAAATACTTTGAATTATAAAAAATTATAAATTGATGTACATTTAAACAATATGTTGTTTAAGTAAATATACTCTGCTTTCTATCTACGATAAGTAACTCAATTCTCTTATTAAATAAAAAGCTCGTTTTCTACAAGATAATTAGTTTTGAATAAAATAAAGATTAATAAAAAGTAATCGGCTGACGTAACATCCGCTTAAATTTCAGGACCCGTTTCGAGTGAAAGAAGTAGCATTTTCCCTGTATTCCTGTTACATAAATAATGCACGCTCAAATTTGGGCAAAAGAAAGTAGTTACAGCCATCTGTAACTACTTCAATTAAAAATAAATCAATGACTAGTGAACTTTCAACTTATTGCATTTGTTTATTCCTTTTTGTTACAAATCTCTTGGTATTGTTATTCTGTTTTTACTTACAATCAGCGTTTAATTATATACAGTCTTCGTGGGCACTGCACGGGAGTTTGTACTTTTTGATGCAGCAGGGAACGAAGTCTGGTCCGTACTTGACGTCTTGTTTTACTAGTATGTTTTTTGGCGAAATAGGAGGACATTTGTACTGACAGGGTTGATAACATATTGTTTCCTTCTTGCGATGACTTTCCGGACAACCGCGGCAGCAGAAATGGTACGTCGTGTAACCTGACTGTAAGAAAATATTTTTTTTTTTTTACAAACTAGTCTAATTTTTTGATAAGACAAATTTATTTTACGTGTGTTTGGCTAATTGTCAATTAAAAATATAGTTAGTTAACATTTCATACGTTTGTATTAGATGTTAACCTGTAAAATTTAAATTTTACTTATTGGATCGTAGATTTCAAGATAACTTACCATATTAAAATTATGATATGACTCTAATCAAATTACGAAACTGTAATTTTGAATTTAGATAAACTCTTGAATTTTGGATCCAAAATAATTTTTTTTTTAATTTTGAAGACCAACACAAATTTTGCGGCCAAAAAGGTTTTATTGTTAGTACATGAAGTTATCTACGTTTTTCAATTTTATTTCAGTTATCGATCCTATTATTTTTCTAATTCCACAAACAGTTCAAAATGAAAAACTTCAAAAACATTTATCATTGATTGCAAGCTTGAATTTCAACAATGTTGGCCATGAAAAATTGAAAATTTCACAAAAATAATTATCTTTAATTTTGAAAATATCGTAAATCCTCGTTTATCCCTGTTTCCTGTTCGTATCCCCATCCGACGGACAATATTTCTTGCAACGCCAAACAAATCTGCAACGTTCGGACGAAGGATTTTATAAAAAAAAAGCGTATAAAGCCGTTGATTGCGCAATCCACGTGCGGTAACGAACTTTCAATTTTTCCGAGCAGCCAGCAGAGCCCATCGCGCGTCGATCGGCCAACAGCCGGGCCGATCTGCGAATAATTGCAGTCGCGGGTGCACCGCGAGTGAGAGCTCGCATGCCTCGTACGTGTGTCCACGACCTGCATTAACATTCCGCCCGCCGACGATATTCGGCGGTGCGCTTGCGCCCAGTCAGAAACGGGCCTTGGCTCCGTAACACAGATTCCTCGGCGATGCGCCGCCCGCTATTATTTCACATCTCGCCGACGGCCTTTTTTCTCTCCAGCGCTTTAACTTTTGCCGATCGGGATTGCGAAATCGGCATTGCCGCGAATCGTGGACAATTTCACTTTCATCCTTTGATCGTTCGTGGATTTCTTCATTTTTTTTTCTTAATAATCTTTTCCGGTGAAATCTTTTTATCTGGACGGTATTATAATGACTTTTTTTTCCAGATTATATATAGGTGTGACTTTTTTTTTGGTAATGCTTTTCGTCGTAATAGACATTTCTTACTAATTTACTAATTGGATTTTATGCTTTTATTGTCACGTTCACTCTTCCATTTTATTTTCAGCATTCATTTAACGACCTTTGCGAAATGATCCTTTATGAATAATGAACCCACTTAAGGATGAAAACGAAGCCGAACGTAAATCATGCACCGGCTGATTATTATTATTAACTTTTCATTATCAGGATCGAGCTTTTCGAAACTCAAGAGCAAATAATTCAAGTGCAAATTTCGGCAATGCGCTTAGCAAACCCGTTTAATTAATCAGGACGAAATCTGGGATACCTATCTTCGGCTTTCCTCTTTCGTTGTTGTGCTCATTTATAAAATAAAAAAAAAAAAAAAAAAAATTTTGCAAAACGTATTTCGTAAATACGTTACCCAAGTACGTTAAATTAGCAGGAATATATTCAACGCGAGTGGCAGGAGAAACAGGAGGAAAAAAAGAGAGAGGCGAAAACGGAGAGAAGTAACGCGTCGTTTCGCAATGGACTGGCTACTTGCTGCTTCGATTCGTACATTTTTATGACACTGTCGGATTGTCATTTTCCCGGAGCTCTTTAATTAATTCATTTTTACAACCTTTTATTGCTTTTTAAAGGTCGTCACTTCACTTTACGCGCAAAAATTATACAAAATTATATTATATTCTTTTATATAAAACATGATCGAGCACAGGTACGTGTACCTCGATAAGAGTACAAATCAATTTTACAGTAACCAAGCAATTAAATACAATTAAAATAATTTTAAATGATATACAGTGAAATCAGATAGATCACAGATCACTTTTCGCGAAGGCATCGTAGCTGCACCTAATCGCATTCTAAGCGATAATTCAAAACGCAATGAAATGTAATTCTGCGAATGTGACGCAGGACGAACGAGAGGGAACAGACGCGGGTGGCCGCACGGCGCGCGTTTGCATTCACGAAAATGAAAACGGGCCCAAGGTTACCCAGCGCCCGGCTGCCCAAATACCCACTTACATACATAATTAAGCCACCCTACCTCTTTTTTTCTTTTTCCTTCTTATTGTGCGCCTGCTGAATAGCCTGCGGTATTCCGACCGGCAAAGGCGAATATTAGCAATCAAACGGCAACCGGTCGACTGGTGGATGTTGCAATCGGGATGATTCTGCTGAAGTTTTCGGCCAGGAGATTAGATAACGCGGACTTCGAACAAGATCCACAATGCTAATTCGCCGGAGCTTTCTTGTGAAAGGATAATGTAATTATTGATGTGTTTGTTTAGAGGATGATCGTATGGCATTCGAAAGAAGTTACGGTTTTTTTGTTGTCTTTCGCGAGGAAGTTTTCCTCGCATTATGATGCAGATCGGTAATCGAACATTTATGTAAAAGCTGCGGTCATTTTTATCGCGGGACTTCATCTGCATAGGCTGCGGTTTTATACCGAATTCGTAGATGTAGACGAAATAAATTATTAGTGGAACAATTCCACGCGGTATAAATGTGTTACAAAACCAAAGAACGGGGCTTCCTCATTTCTCATAGAAATTCTACGCAGATGTTGTTCAGTTGGCCGTTAGCAGTTGTCCTACGAAGTACTTCATTATATTGCCCGCTGGAACCACGTAGACGAAATTATGCACTTTGTGCAGTTTCGCGTATACAATGATGATGCAGAAGGCGAACTCTGCCCTGTTTTGGCAATTCTACGAAGCCTGCAGGAAATTGCGGGAACACCGAGCACCGGGGTATGATAATGCATTTATACTCCTTTTTTTACCGAACCATCTGATTCGCTCCCCTTCCGGTCGTTTCACCTTCTGGGACAAGGTAAGTCCTTTTGTTATTGCCTCAAAACGTTATCTCACGCTCTTTAAAGCAACGAAATTTCAATGAACTTACCGTTCGAAATGTCAAAAAATGCTGTATCTGGGTTAAAGAAAAAAAAAAAATAAAAATAAAAATAAAAAATAATAATAACAAGTATACTGAATGTGGCACAAAGCATTCCGAGATTCTAATTTCGCCGAGGAGGCAGGACGTCTATAAATCATGGATTATCTGGAAGTAAGCGCATACTCTCGCTGCACTATGATCTTCTATAGAGCATCTCATGGGGGCACATGTCTTATCGTCCGGCGAGAGTAGCTGCGTCCACGTACACCGAAAGTACGTGCATCAGTATCAGGTTTTTGTGCGATAGTCGCACCTCGCCTTCTGACTTGTTTACCATCGCAGGCTCTCCGCAGATTATGCCGCCACGCGCGGGCCACTCTTTCTGACGCCCGTTGGCGGGAATTAGAAAAAAAAATTTACAAGCGCGTAGATGTAGCGGCGTGTTTATCATAATGTCAAGGATATATCGCTCTACCGGCTGAAAGTAAACTAATAAATCGTGGATGAGAATGAGTGAATGGTAAATTATCTGCTGATTAATTAAAAGGCTGTTTTTGGTACATCTGTACTCGATCGTTAAATAAGGTAAATAGTGGTGGTTCCGTTTGATGACCAGAGTCGTTTGATAGTTTGTTAATGCAAGCGTAAAACGGGCTCTTCTAAAAATAACGCATTAGGTAGTTAAAACAACTGATAAGTCAATTTGTATCAGTTATCGGTAAGATGAGGATTCATGGAGATCTCACCGTATTGAATTTTAAATTTCGCGCGCTCACGTTTTACGGAAAAAATAGCATTCATCGAATGTCATCTTGTTTATCAAATCTATTTGTTTTTATTTGCCTCGTTATTACTTTATCGATATATTTTATTTGGTTTTAATAGAAAAAGCGTGCTTAGCTGATATACTTAATTGAAGATGATAACAAGATCGAATAATTTACGCATCGTTTATTTTGTAAATTATAATAAAAAAAAAACAAATATTTTAAATTTATTTTATCATTTAAGTGCGTGGAATGATATTTTGATGCATCACTCAGTTCCTAGAGAATTTGTAAAGAAAAAAAATAAGATTATGCATTTCTAATAAATATACTAATCTAATCTAATAAACTAAATCTAATAATACTAATTTTCGTTCAAAAGAAAATGCCAGCTCATCAGTGAGAAATTTACGACAACACGTTAGCACACGTTAATACGTCATTGTCACAAAAGTGAATTATAGACAATAGTTAAAGTAACGGAGGCAAGATAAACACAGAAACCCAATTAATTTAAAATAAATTGATCGTTAATTTCAACAAGACAAACGCAATACAGCCGAAATGAGAAAGTTAATGCATTGACCGCAAGTAAAAAAGTGTCTCGATCTTTCCGAGAGCTATCAAAGGCTCACTTGAAATTGAAATTGAAATGTAGATATAGTTATTTTAAACGTAAATACACGTCCGCCCCGGAGATATATACAATTTAATTCGCGCACGTCACGACGACACTCCATCACGTGCACAGCGATAAATTCGAACGGTCAAAATACGAAAAAAGTAGCAAGGACGTAAATTGATAACCCAATAACAAGCGAGGAGCAGGAACCTACGGCCAATTTATATTTACTTCCCGTCGCTGCAAGATCTCCCGAGTCTCCTTAAATACTTCTAATTATACAAGCCATAATAAACTCCTCGGTGTCCGGCATAAATTATTCCGCTGCTTGGGACCGTGCGACATCACGCCAGCCTATTTTTAATGCCCATAGGGCTTTAAACTCTGCTTTCGGCACGCGCGCCGAGTTCACCGAAGCAATTTGGCGCCGGACAAATTGTCGGCTTAGTAAATCGCGAGAGCGGTGCGTCCCTCGAAAATCGGACAAACAGGATGATGGGAGGCGGAATCGGAGACGAGCAGTCGAGGCACGCGAGGGTGCAGTGATATTCGCATTAATGGGCAATGAGAAGCCGTTTTCTCGGTACCGCGTACGCGGGAGGCAATCGGACAGACGGACGGAGGGAGAGAGAGAGAGAGAGAGAGAGAGGGAGAGTCCTCCCGTGATCCGCGGTGTCGGTGGCCGCTCTCGAGGTCTCCGCTCGGATTCCAAAGTGTGCGTCACACACGTGCGCGCGAGCGACTCTTCTGCGAGCCGCGGGTGCCTCTAATCGACGTCGCCCATTTTCCTGATAATGTGCAAGACTCGGCCGGGAGATTCGCGAAAGTACGAGGGTCCTCGATATGTACACTCGCTCGTATATCTCGGCGAATTCAGGAGAAATCGCGCGAGTAAGTCATGATGGAGTAATGAAGGTTGTTGATCGGCTCAGTTCGACGCGCCGTATTACTGAATATTTTACTGCGGTATCGAAATTTAATGAGCAGCGCCGAGATACGCCTCGAGTACTTGTGATAATTGAAGCGCCTTGTTACAATAATTAATTCGCTCTGTTACTGGGGCCTTTTTTTTTCACTGCGGTAACGCGTTCACTTTCCAAGCAAGTCGTTGGAGTAAAATACTGCGAACACGTGATTATTCAGTGATTTGCAGCCTCTGAACTATCTGCAACCTTTTCATCACAAAACGGATTTATAATTTTCGTATGATGAATTGTTTTTCTAGTAATTTTTTTATTTTTTTTTGGAAATAATGCGAAATCACTCGATTGAGAATCATACAATTATACAGTGAAATTAGCTGATTTACCATCAAGGCATGTCCAGGAAATGATCTGATCCTCACTGATAAATCAGTGAATTTCACTGGATGTATTTTCTAGTTCTAGAGTAGATTTTAATAAATATCATTCAGGTTTTCACGTTTATTGTTACAAAAAATTCGGCGTGTATATAAATCTCTCAACAACTTCGAGAAGATTTAAAAAGTTCGGAAGACATTTAAGTACCTTGAACAAAAAATGAAGCTGTTGATGGGTTTTGAATTTGTCGCGATGCAGCTGCACGTAATTTAAAACAAACGTTGACTTCAATAGCGATGCAAATGCTCATGGCAGTGTCAATAATTAATGAAAATTTAATTCTGATTTCTAAGAACGATGGAATATATCTAATCTTTCGTAATGTTCAATTTGTTCTCGCGTACGAGGTCTGCGTCTTTACAAAATAGCTTAAGGTTTTTGGCCTTTTTGCCCTCGTACTCCATTCCCATATCCCAATTTTCGCAGAAAACTGCAAGGCTTTCCATTATCGCTGGAGATTCCAAAAACTCACGTTATATCCCAATCTGACGACTGTACCATTTTTTTTTAACCGATTCCCAGACCACTTCAGCATAGATTCCGCCAATCTAATTTATATATTACACGATCGTCCACGCTGGAAGTGTACAAA
Source organism: Sycophila texana (assembly GCA_035582955.1). Taxonomy (NCBI): domain Eukaryota; kingdom Metazoa; phylum Arthropoda; class Insecta; order Hymenoptera; family Eurytomidae; genus Sycophila; species Sycophila texana. Next base: position 1,829,978 of record JAWWEN010000024.1, on the reverse strand, counting down.
TGGAAAACAGTCAAATCTCAAAATACCTCATTGGGAAAAATTGCATCAGACCCGGCTCAAATCCGCTTCTCCTTACTAATAAAAATTCAGCTTTGAAACTCGAACGAGGTCTCAGTCGAAAGTCACCCGAGATCGAGCAAAAAAAAAAAAAAAAAAAAAAAATACAAAGGAACATAATACCGCGATCAGCGGATTGAAAAAGAAGGAGCAGCATGAAAACAGTTCCAGCCGTAGAATGATGCGCGCCAGGAAAGTCCGAAGGACCGGTGGTGCGCGCGCGTGTGCTTCCCGGCACGCGTCGTCATCGTGGGAGGACTATGGAAGGTCGACGATTCCGGGGGAGAGGGTTAAGTCTTAAGTGCCCCGACTGCATTGGCTCGCGTGTCGCCGATGCAGGATCCACCATCGGCCAGGCGGCACACTGCACATAAATCGCATCCTTCGTCCTTGGGAGCTGTTTACGCGGGGCCCCTGGCGACGTGTCCCTTCGGGCGCGGGGTCCTTTTCGCGATCCCCGGCGTAAACAGCTCGACTTGCGTCATCCAAGGATGTGGCAGGCTGAAACGAAGAAAAAAGGCTGCCCTTTTTTGGTGTCCGACTTGGTCTCTTGGATAGCGCCTGTTTCTGTTTACCTGCACGCGCCGCTGTTGTTTGCGATAAGGTCCCCTAGCTCGGGAAGGATACTCGCTGCGAGCTTTTTTTTCAGTATATGTATACTATATACGTTTTACCGGTGATTTATAACGTTAGTGGAGGTTTTCCGGATTGAGTAAGAAATTTTAATAAAAAGTAGCGGTGATAATATTGTAATGCTTTTGCGTAATATGGCGGGGCTTAGTTTTATTAAATTCATTTATTTTTAGTTCTTACATTCCGGTTCTGACGAGTGAAGCTTCTTTAAATAGATTTCGTGTACAAACAATTTTTTTTTTACTATAGCCTCTGTTTGGGAAGCACGTGTACTATATCGACAAACAATTTTTAAGGAATGTATAACGAAATTCATAAAACAGGTCTTGTATTTTTAATTCATAAACATTATACACGCATCTGGAGCTTGGCGGCGAAAGGACGTAGAGCTCCATTTTTTATCTTTTTGAGATACATTGAGGTTTTAAGTCATGTTTCCGGGTAAATAAAAGTGTTATTTGTTTTGAATTTTCTACGCTATAAATTTATGTCAATATTTAATGAAATTTATGTAATTACATAAATTTTTCAATTTGAATAAAAAAATAAATAAAAAAAAGATCGTTTTACAAAAAAAAATATTAATTATTTAAAAATAAACTTAATTTTGAGACGCTTTCTTCTTAAAGTGCAAAGTTACGCTGACGAGTCTATTTTTATATTTTCGCTTTTGCGTCGTATGGTTACGTGTCAGATTCCAACAATCGAAAGTACATTTCTAACAGCACTGCGGTGGATGCCCCTAAGACGAAAAATTAATCTCAACGTGATGTAATCTAACACGTTATTAGTGAATTCGCCTCGGAGCAACATCGAAAGGATGTAAAATCATCGTTTTGTGAACTTATACACTTCTTCATTTCGAATAAACACAATTATCTGAGTAATTGCTTGTTAAAAAAATCAAACATGTTTTTCATTCGAAGAAGCGACAGATACTAATATTGAAGACTCCAAATGAGGTGACAAAAAACCATGAGTTCTATAACCCACGTCTTTATTCTTTTCAACGGATGTACTACTGCGGAATAAAGTATAGGAAAGCATTTGAAATGTGTTGGACACAAGTCCATGAACTTTGAGCCTGAATCATTATTCTACAGCAGTTGCCGATTTTAGCGTAAAAAAGTTTGAATTTTTTGAAATTTAAAAAGATTATATCAAAAATTTGTTTAGATAATATATTTTTTAATTCCATAAAAGTGTACTATTTATGCAGAAAAAATATCAGTACGATATTGACGATATTAATAGTCCTGCCTGCAGTTCGTTGAACTACAGGAATGACTGGTGCTAATCTATAAGTAGCTATATATATATATGCAATGAATCTATCTATGGCTTCGCAGAAAAAATACGTAAATCTATTTACATTTTTATTTTACATAGTCTTTTATTGACTTAATTATGATTTTGTAGCAAAAATTGGCTCAAATTTCATTAAATTCGCATTCAACATGGAATATAAATATCTAATGGGCAAATTAATAAGTGATTGCGATGAAATCAGTCAAATAATTTATCTACGTACCTTCTCGCCATTAGATTATAATGAAAATTTTATAGCAGCTGCAGTTCATAAAATATAATTTTAATTTTTTTCATTTATAAAAGCGTCATCATTGAGAATATATTAATTAACGAGCCAATAAAGTAAAAGATTGACAAATATAACTTTGAACACTTCGCCGCCTCTAAAGAAAATAAGCACATTTCAGATTTCTAAAAAAGTCTTTATTTTTTATTTGAAATTATAAAAAATAGCGTGATTATTATGAATTTAAATAATTCGGTCGTACATGCAATATTAATTATTATCTACATTAACATAAAGCACTTTTTTCGAAATTTTGAAATAATGCGCTACTTTTCGTTAGAGACGACGTTTATATGGTTGTGAAATTATGTAAAAATTTAAAAACTTTTTCAAAATTTTTTCGAAATCTATTAATAAATACAATTTCCAAAAATATTATCAAGCCTATTAGTAGATTTTCCACAATTTCCTTGAGCTATATATGTGACTCATTTATTTATCTCTAAACCCAGACATAAATTATTATTATTTAGACTCACAAAGTGTTCGTCCCTGATTCATCTCTGAATCATACATAAATTATTTAGTTTACTAGGAAAGTGTTTGTCCAAAAAGTTATAGGGAAACCCTTGATCTTGGTTCATTGAACCCCTAAAAAATGCCCACCTCTCGCGGATATTTCCCAACCACTCGTGATTCTAATATCAAATTCTATTGTCGTCATAACTTACTCGTCCCCGCGTAGGGAATCCCTTGTGAAAGACTGATAATAATACGTGACTCGCGAATGAAAAAAAAAAAAAAAAAAAAATTTACAAGAGCACAGCTATACGCTCTTGAAGGATATGGCCAGTATACTCTACCTTTTTTTTTCTTGTCCTTTTTAGCGACGAAAAAAATCGTGGGGAAAGTCCAGTTCGAGGGGGGGACGGCGACCTTGAGGAACGGAAGCGCGAGGACACGAAGATGGAGAGAACGCGGGACTCACGTGTGTATACATGCTCTGAAAGCGAGGCTGTTTTGAGTGTACGTGCGGGCCTGTCGTGGGAGTCCATTGCGTGGCTCAGAGCATTTGCGCCTTGGCGGAAAACAACAGCGCATTTGGCAAAAAAAGATGACGGAAGTTTTAATTGACTGGTAAACAGATTTTTTTTTTAACGCTATCGTTTCAAGCCGTCATTTGGCTAATGAGAACTTTAATACGTTTTAAGTGCTTCGTAATTTTTAATGTCTTTTTTTTTTTAATTATAAATGTTTAAATTCTAAAAAAAATGTAAAGGAGCAGTAAGAAAACTCAACTGACTGAAATGTAATTAACATTTAACGATAATTCTTTCGAGTAATTACAATCTAAAAACTTAAGTGGATTTATTAATATTAGCTATGAAACATATATATACATACTTATTTTTGACAATAAAAAAAAAAAAAAAATGAAAATTCTATAATAATTATCAGTACCTGATCCTAATCTTTGCTGAGGAGGTATATTGACTCCTTTATTCAATTCACAGCCATTTGCGGTGAATAATCGCATAAGTTGTAAAGAAATAGAGTAAACAGATTATATTTAGTGAGATTATCTCACTCTAAAAAAATCTCACGTAATTCATTATTCAACATATTATTTAACTTTCTGTAGACAAAAAAAAATCTTGTCACGTAACATCACTGATGAGATGCTATATTTTAAGTGAATGAAGACCCACGCGTTCAACGACTTCTGAAAGTAAAAAAAAAATGCAAACTAACTCCGGCGATCGCTCGCAATCATCTAAATTAGCCGGTAGTCCTGTTCACAGTCAGGAAGCCGCTGTCCCGAGGTAGCGGCCTCTGACATAATTTACACAACTTTTCTTCGCGGAAATAATAAAGGCTGAAAATCGTGTCCGCAGCCCGTGTCGATGTCCCCTGATCGCGCCTTATGTTAATCGCTTTGTGATTGATGTACATTTAACAGAGTCTTTAATTAATGAAACATAGTCGATGATGAGATCCTCCGATTCGTAATGTACGAGGAATCGGCATCAATGGCTCTCTCGGGCTCGGCTCGACGGAGGAGGTCCCCGCGCGGCGTTGAACTCTTTCGAGAGACTAAGGAGATTTCTCGACGGCGATTCGCGTAATGTATACACTTGTTTAAAGAACTGAGCGCCCGGGCGATCGGCGGGCACGCGCAGGAGAGGAGAGGCGAAAAGGGAGAGTTGAATTCGAGCGCCGGGGTTCACGACCTCGGGGTTAACGTTTTCAAGTATATTTTTTTTTCTGATTTATCGCCACGAGCGAGCGTGTAAAAGTGCGCGATAGTTTAATATTTTATACATGGGATTCGAATGGCAAATTGACATGTCAGCGTATAATACTGGATACCGTGGGATTGTTGTTAGCATTGGTTGGGACGAATCGATGTTTTTTTTTTAATTTTTTTTTTTAATAGCCTTTGGATAAAGTGAGATTTTTTTAAAGGAATTAATGTTTATTATAGAAACGTAATGTGTTTATTAGATATTCCTAATAAGTTTCATTTAAATAATTTAGACGTGAATTTATAATAAATTTTCTATATACTAGAATTGTGTAATGTATACACTGAGAAAAAAGTTTACTAATCACAATTAATCATTACTTGCTTTAATTAATATTTACTTGTTTCAACCAAAATTTATTTGTTTTAATCAAATATTAATTGAAACAACTAACCATCGATTTCGATTTCTTACTTTTTTTCAGTGCACTCTATGATATATAAGAACAAGAACAAGAAGAAAGCATTTGGATAACATTTTTACTGCTAAAATTATGGTTTTTTAATGAATCTAAGAGATGGATGGCATTGCAGAATGGAAAAAAAATATCCGCACAATCTTTGCCTATCAAGTGAATCCAGTCGTATTTCAAAAATTAAAAATAACTCAAAAATATTGTAGACCATTCACCCTAATTCTTCCCCCTTCCTCCCCCACCCTGTCAATTTACAATGACTAATGCAAGTTTACGCCTGTATTCCTCTTTCCTTAGCGCGGGCCCAAGTGTCGCATGATGCCCGCTGGTGATCATATAACTGCCACGACGACTCGGCGCAAGAAATCATTTATTGTTAGGCGAAACCCGAGGCGAAAAGGAAGCGTCGGCGGTATACGAACGTTTCCTTATTCTCTTTCTTTTTTTTTTTTTTGCGACGCACCGACGATCTGCCGAACGCGTTAGCATTTCTGCCATTTCACTCATTTTATTGCGGACGTTGATTTTGTTACGAAACCATTGTCGCAACGTTATAGAGAAACTCTCGAAAGCGCAAAAAGAGAATAACAGTAGCGTAATTGTTACGACGTGATGCTCATAATGGAGACGGAATATTTTTGCTCCATCTGTTTAAATGTCTCTCTGCGCCTGCAGTTTACTCTTCGAGCTTGAGTCTCTTATTTGAATAGTGATGATTTGAACTTCCGTATATCCCTGGAATTGGAGTAATTTTTTGTAATTATATCATTTTTAATTGTATACCCTTTACTGAACTTATTTATTTTTTTTTTTTTTGTAAATTTTGCAAGTGATTTGATTTCCATGTTTATTAAAGAGAGGTACTGGAAGGCATAGAAATTACGTTCTTTAACAATCATAAAATGTTAAGATTTACAAAGTGTTTTGAATGAAACTTTCAATCGGAGCCTACGTCACACGAAAGTATAGGTATACAAATCAGAAAGGAATAGCTATGAAGTAGTTAAAGGAATTTTTTTATAAATCCTCCTAGTAAGAAGAAATCGCACGAAAGGATTCTAAAAAGTTTCCGTCAAAAGTATGTTTCATCAGACGAGATATTTTTTATTAACATCTTATTAATTCGAAACTTTAAGGAATAAGTATAATATTTATATCTTAAAAAATAATGCCCTTGGTAAAAGTGTCGACTTGTCACTCTAAACGTGAAATATATTTTTTAGAGCTAATATAATAAATTTAACTCCATCTAGTGTCGTTCTAAAATATTGATAATAATCAAGACAGATTGACGTCAAAAAATCTAATAATTAGAAACTAAGATATGCATCTTAAGTTATCTAATCCTGCTGGAAATGATTTACTTTCCTCCTACAACTGGTAAACCATTTTGAGGTATTATTCATCGATTTAATTTAATTGTCAGTTTAGTAGAAATAGTAAATGATTGGCAACCGGAAATCTTAAAAATTCATTCTAAGATTTCTCATTGCATGAAGTAACTCGCACCGTTCACGAAACATGGGCATAAAAGGAAGCCCACACGAAACTCAAAAATCTTAAAATCAACAGTACCATCATTGTGAAAGCCTTAAATTCCTTAAACCCTGCCTGTATCTCGAAATAGTCATTGTGAAAGCCTAATTAAGTAAAGTACAATTTCGATTAAAAATTCAAACGCCCTGGTATAAATCGTCGTTTTGTCCCATGGAAGAAACGATTTTTTAAAACCATTTTAATACCTACACTCAATGGGACAATTAAATCATCGAAACTAGACGATTTCATCAAAGACCAAAAAGCCAAAATCGTCGATATCCAAAATCCGCTCGCGCCTATACGCGATGCCACCTCCGCTGCAACTCGCAACGCTCAGAATGGATGACCGATTGAAAATTGCATCACGGTGAGACTGCGCTCAGGGATGGACGGAGATCCGGGACGTCCGTTAGCCGCACGCTCGCGCACTCGATAATTAATAAGCGAGCCCCGGGAGCGGCGCGCTCGCCATTGTTTTGCGTTTCGCGCCGAGAGAAAGAACCACTTGTTTTATATACAAAGCCAAGCGCGCGAGACGCAACGAGCGAGTATAAGCGCGCGCGCGCTCTTACCGGTCAACGTCCTTTACGAAGGTTTGAATCGCGCGCCGGCCGCTGTCCGCGACCGCGCGCAAGCCACTTGCATACCGATCGTCCCAATATGGCACGTACGTATCAGCTGTCTATGCCAGGCGCAATATACGTGTCTCTATGCGGATCCCGAGAGGCTTGACACCGGACCACCGTCCGATATTTTGGCTGCACTTGCAAGCGGCAAAAGCGGCTTGGTCGAATTGCCAGGGTACCAATTTTTTTTTTTGATGGCGCATTGGCCAGTTTTTGTTGCATTTTTTTTTAACGTGGTTAGAAAACTTGTATTTTCTGTCGAATGTTTAGTAATTTTTCAGCTAGTTAATTAGTGTTGCCTCCTTATGCGAATTTATTTATTAAAATAGAGTAAAATTTGTTGAACAAAGATCACTGAGAAGAAAGTATTGTAAAAATTACTATCTGTTTGGGAACGAGAAATTAGCATACTCTACAGTAAAATTTGTCAAAAATATAGTAAATTTTGCTGTATGTATAGGATTATCTACAATAATATTCAGCAATACTTACTAGATTGTTAGTAAATTTTAATGGAGAATATGGCAATTTTTCTTTAATAGTCCAGTCGGTGGTTACTATCCGAGACAGATAGTAATTTTTACGGTACTTTCTTAAAAACTGTAACATTAAACGTCAATAATATTTATGGTTTATCATTGTAAAATGATAAATTTTTAATTGCAGATCGAATATATATTTATCTAATACACTAAATGAGAATAAAATAATTTATGTAGGATTTGATATAGCATAGTAATTGTCACCTACAAAAAAAAGACAAAGCTAAAAATTTAAAGACACAATTTAAGTAAATAAAATTGAGAAGTAATCGAGAATTGCATTCTTTTAAATAATTGATACTTCACGTTCGTTCACCTTTTATAAAAGAATTTCAGTAGATATCATTAAAAAAAGAAAAATATTTAAAAAATTACAGTGAAGAGCGATAAGATTACCAAATTTTTTAAAACAGTTACCGGCATTCAATTGCTATCGTCTAAAATGATATAACAAAAAAAAAACGTTATTTCATTAATTGTACAAGCCGTGGTTTAAACAGAAATGATACACTGAAAAAAATTTAGTAATTTTAAGTAAATAATTTACTTCAATAGTACTTGTTAAATATTTCTTTGAATCTACCAAATATTTCTTTAAAACTAAATGAATTTATTTGTTTCTAAATAAATTTAACAGTTTCAAAAAAATAATTACTTGATACAAAGAAATATTTAACAAGTACTATTGAAGTAAATATTTACTTAAAATTACCAAATTTTTCTCTCAGTGTAAAATTTAAAGGGACAGCTGCATGCAAAGACGTCGTTGGCGCATAAAATGGCAGTATTCAGTACGCGTTCGAATCGAACAGCAGGTTCGTGTGTCACTTTTACTGTTGTTGGGGTCACTCGAGCATTGACCGCTCGCCAATTCCTGATTGTAACATTATGTACGTCAGTAATACTCGGTGCGTTCCTGAACGGTACTGCGGGCTCATCACTTTTTTGCCATTTTCTTTGCCGGGCTCTTTTAAATTACCTCCTCGCCGCATCCGATCGATGAGACAATCAAATATCGATCGGGAACATACGTGGGGGATGTCGAAAACGAGATTCTTCGAAGAAACTTAGCAAATGCCGGTTTAAAAAGAAATGTGCGCGGACTCGTTTGTGTAAGGCCTTTTTCCTCAACGTTGACCAGGCGCAATTTATTAAATAAAGATCTCGGGAGTACTTCCTTCCGAATCTGCGAGGCTTACTTTTTTTATTTTATACTACTTTTTCCATTTCACTGTTGTTATTTGAAAAGTAATTGTTTTTATTTCTCGGAAAGTTAAAATTGAAATAAATTTTTATACAGTAATTTTATTTATTAACTAGTTAACTATTTCTTCAATTATTTTTATAGTATTAATTAGGCTTTCTCGTGTAACAAGAGTATATAGTACCGTAGCCTTTTCATACTAAATGAGGAGTTTGCAATGTAAAATGAAAAAGCCTAATTAGCCCTTGCTATAAGCAATATTTTATTAATATATTGATTTCTGCCTCAACTGATTAGCGCAAAAATTTTAGTGGGAAAGAAAAATTTCCTCGCTTGCTAACGGTGTTTTTTGCCCGCCGGTCTAAAAACGGTCACTTCTGGTTGGCTTTATAGGTCAAAAAAAAAAAAAAAAAAAAAAAAGCGAAAATCGGTCGTCTCAAAAATTAATTCAGTATATATTTAAGGTAAATAAGTTTTGATACATACGTTAAAGAAATATGTTAATTATTAAAGTACTTAATTATTTCGATTTCTTTTTGAAAATAAATTTTCATTTTTGGAGAACAAAAAAAAATGTTGCAATGCACTAAACATACACTTTTCACTAAATTTTTAAGATTGATACTTTGCGTTTAGATTAATATTTAAAATACGGCTTCCAAAAGTATTATAATGATTTTATTACTTGGAACAAACTTATTACAAGATCCGCGAGTTAATTACAATTTTTCAATTTTCAATTAATTTGCGATTCAATTTTATTTTTAACTCTTTAGAACCATCATAATTTGCACCATGACGGCTATTTAAATCACGATCGATATCGGTAATCGTAATTTAAATGAAAATTCTTAATCCTCGCAATTTACGACATAATTAACATCGTTAAATCCTATTAATCGACGGGACCTGAATAAATATAACTCGTTTGAATCATGAACTGCCAATTTTCATCGTGTTCTCAAACTTCCAGCCTTTTTTCACCGACGAATATTGGCCGCAACTATCAGCTCCCGCGGAAAACCGCGGCAATCCGTAAATCAAACGCCGATAAATCTTTCACGTCACTCGCGCTCGCAAAAAGCCAGATAATCGCAATCTAATTCACCAATTACCCTCGTTTTTTCCCCGCGAGCGGTTCACGACCGCTGCAGCGATGCCGCGCATATAAAAGTAAACCGTAGACGCGAGCGAGCGCCCCGCAGCAGTAAGAAAGGAAAAACATACGACGAAGGGGGCGAGACGAGAGACTGAAAAAGGAAAAATCGGCATAAGTGTAATCTGACAAATAAACCGAACTCCGTAACACGATCGTAAATCTCTTATCATTATTGCGGTGAGATAATTGTGCGCGACCGATAGTGAGTCTATCGGCGATCTCATTAGGAACCTCGGTAGACCGGTTTAGCGGTTCTTTATAAGGGGGCGTAGGTGCGAGCCGCTCGACTGGAAGCGAGTGCGCCGAAGATCTGTCAATTGGCAGCGCGCGCGGCTAAATCCCGATTTGCTGACGGAATGATGAAGTTACTACTCGGAAATAAAGTGAACGGTTTCTTTAAATTTCATTGCGAAAGCATTATAAGTTTGCTTGATTTTATGTTGCGCGCCGTTTACGAGGTTCTCATAGGGGAAATAGACGCGCTTGTAAGTGCGCATTAAGTTTTTAGATACTTATTTAAATAATAAATTTGATGTGTGTCTCAACTATGCGTGAATTTAATTGAGTGATGATTCAATTAAGTATATGAGTACAATTTTGAAGTGTTTTTTCATAGGCAACTTAACTTTCAGTGAACGTCCTTTTAAGCGTTTTTACATTGTAGATTAGTTTACATTTTTTAAATTTTCTAAAAAGTCGTAGATACTAAAATATTAATAACTGCTGCATATAAAACTGTAATAAAATTGTTTCGCCGTACAAAGTTTGCAATTTGTAACGTTTTTAAAATAGGATTGATGTAACGCCAATTCGAATGACCGCATAATTTAATTATTAGAAAAAAAATGAACAACACATAAGAAATACGATAACACCAGAACTGCAATGTATAATTAATCCATTATCTATAATTTAATTAATTAAGACACTGATAGATTTTAAAACTGGGGTATCTCTGAGTAGATGCTTGCTAGAAATGATAATAGATGTTATTCAATAGATAATGACTCCAATGAAAAAAAAAATAATTATTACGATTTATCACATTTAACAGTGCTGCGGTGGACAATTAATGTATTAGTCAGAGATGCACAAATTATCATAATTACAGTTTCGAATACAATACTATCCTAAGAGTAATTCATCAATTATACGATTCTATTTTATTGCTTCTGCATTTTATCGGCATTCACAGCAAGTGCATCAATTGTTCCGATTTTTTAAAAAAATGCGAATACAGTATTAATGTAAGCCATGACTCTTCTCTGAACTATGCACGTGACTATGTATTCAAACGCATATATTTATAGATAATACTATTCAATCCTTCAAATTTTTTATTATAAACTTAGTACCCTTAAGAAGGTTGCCGTTTTTAGTGTAAAGAAATGAAGGTAATTAAAATCCTTAAAATAAATGCTTTTTCTTTTTAAATAATGTCTATTTTATTAAATGTACAATTAATTAAAATACTTCGAAAAATCGCAGAGATATTTTTATACACGGAAAAGCAACTCGCCAGTCGTCGTTTACGACTCTGCACTCAATCTGAAAGAGTAAAAATCCATTAGATTCTAATTAAAACTTAGAGTGTCGCTCGATTTTTCAGATTTTTTTCTTTCACGTTGCCAGAGAGTTATGCGCGTCGAGCGTCCATTTCGCGCGCGAGCGCTCGTTGAGCGCGGCCGTTGTTATTGTCGTCTCCAGGTGCAATGCCCGACGAGGCCGGCTCTTCGCGGCGGCGTGCGGCCGGTCGTCGTGTCGCGTGCGCGTATGTAAGCCGCCTTTCTCTCGTCTAGGGTACCGGCTCGCTGGAGTGCGGGGCCCGAGCGACATTTCGTACTTGCGCGCGGATTGTTCGCCTAATTCCCCCCCCCCCCCTCTCGGTCGGCTCCCCCACGTGGGAATGGCGTACCATTAGGATTTTATATATATAAATATACTGTTGTGCCGTATACTGTTACAGAATTAATCTTCCAAATTTTAAAGTAAATATGTTTGCGTAGTATACGAATAATATATAAAGCTTGTTTTTTTAAATGGGACCTCGTGGAGGTAAACATTTTAAAAAGAACGAAAGTTATTGCGGAAAATACTAGTGTGCGTGTGAAATATGCAGCTTTTTGCGCTAATTTTGCAATATGTAATCTTTCGGTTCTAATGAATATTTTTGAAAAATTCTAATTGGTAATTAATTAGTCCTTATACCATCCGAAATATTCTTGTATTTTAAATTTAGATTTCTTCCTGAAGCTATTTAAAACAATAAAATTGTTAATAATAAATTACCTGCGCACTTTTGGACATTCATCCCTCGAAATTCGCGTTCAGCAGAGAAAAATACATAAAAGAGCTCTCCAAATCTCGTGGCCATGTAAGTCCGACGAAAGCGTAGCCTGCTCCTAGACTATTTCCCGGCCGGAGAATCTCGCGGCTATAATGGCCCGCGCCGGTATGCAAAGCCAGCTCGAAGCTATGCTTTATAGGCCTGCGTTCAATTGAAGCTTTTTTTCGCTCGATAATGCGTCCGCGGACACTCGAGACGGTGATTTACGGCGCGGAGGTGTCCCGTGCAGGCAGCGAATTAGTTATTGGTCTTGGAAGGCATGGAGTATTTTACGCGACGGGGTCGATGAACTTTGCTGTTTTGTAAATAGAAGTCAATCGGAATCGTATAATTTTGATAATGTAGATTATTATCTTAATAACTTCTTTGTCTTTAATTAACTGATTAAGATTTTTCGTATAAATTTAAGATTTCGTATTCGGTGTGTTGTACATTTCTCACATTGTGGGTGTGTGATTATCGAAATAAGTATATAAATCAATGTATGATAAAGTGGCATGAATCAGTGAACCTTTGACTCCAAAGCTGACAAACTGTGGGACTACTAATTTGATGACGGATCGCTATCGGTAAATTTTCATTATTTTATATATACGAAACAAATCTGAAATATTCGGTTGAACGATTGATTGAGTTACGTAGATATAATTTTATAATTAGTCTTATTATTGTAGACATGTAAAATTTAGAGATTTCTAGACGGCTTGGGTTAAGCCAGGTTATTAAACTCTCGTTTGTCCGTGCGCTATCGATATTTTGTCATTGAGCAGACTGACGTATCAATCTGAGATAAATCTTATTTTTTTACAATTGTCATACATTAAAGTGCTATTGTTCTGCATGCAGGAAGTACGAAGTTAATTACTTTCTACAATTAGAACGAAATAAAAAAAAAAAAAATAAGATGTTCGATAAGATAAAAATCGAATATAGCATGTAAAAAATTGATCGTTTAATATAAAATACATTCCTTTTGTAAATTAGCCGATTAAACAAAAAATTATAATGGCACGTTATAAAATTTTACCTGTTACTTTTGTCGGTACAAGCTGATTTTTTAAATCAATTATTTTCTAATTATATACCTCAGCATCAAATTTTTAATCCACTTTTTTTTTTATTACATCAATATATTACAATTTCCTTTGAAACCGCTCATTTTTCAATTAATGTCGCAGCACTATATTAAAGAGAAAGGCGAAAAAAAAGTCAATGCATTCACGGGATAATTTGAACCCCGCGATAGAAGAAAAAACTGCATTTCCGCAGTTAATTAAAGAGCTGTTTGTGAAACTCGTTTGAATTCGCCATTAATCATTATCGCCAATAATAATAATGGTCGATAAAAAAAAGAGAAAAAAAAATTAACGAAAAGGAAAAAAAAAAATAGAACTCACTCGAAAAATGTAATTTCAATCTCTCAAATAGATATAGTCCCTTTCCCAATCTCTCAAAGTGCGTCGATCTCGCGCGCGGCCGGCCGCGAGTTCCGCGATATAGGAGAGCCCGGCACGGCTTTACGCGGAGTCCCGCGCTCGCAAAGTGGCACTCCACCGAATTTCCAATTTTCCGCAAAGCGTTCATTAGCCTTGCGGCGCGCGTACGTATACGCCGCTCGCACATAAGGAGGTCAAAGAATGGCTCAAAGCCGCGGGGGATCGGCCGCGATAAGGCAAGCGCGAGAGCGCCGGTGCGCCTCTCGGCGTACCAAAGCACCTGTCGCCCCGTGCCCTGCTCAGCGGCTGCTTCCGCGCGAACTCCTGCCTTATCCGAAGGTTTAGTATACCTTTCTTCTCTTTTTTTTTCTTGATTAAATGTTGAATTGATGTTCTTTCAGGGGATATTTTTATTTTTATTATATTTGCAGAGCTTCGATGCGCAGTGTAAGAATTAATATAGAGATTTGTTTGCCGAGAAAATTATTGCAAGAAATTTTACTGTGAGCTATTTTGAAGTTTGTTCGAATTTGAAGTTATTCAGTATTTTAGTGTTAGCTTATCTATATGTCCTCTAAAGTTGAAAAGCTATTAAAATTGGTAGAAAGCTACTATATTTAGTAGAAATCTCTTCGTTAATCACCAAGTAGAGGAAGTTTTTCTATTATACAAACTTTTTTTAGTGAAATTTCAATAAATGAAGTGGTTTTTCACAAATTCAACTTGAGTTAAGTAAGTTTTTAAATAAAGTTCAATTAACTCTCTCTTAATAACTCACTCTGTTTTAATGATATGTAAGCCATAGTAACTTAATTCGATTTGACTTAATCTTCTTTCGATTTCTTTCATACCATAAATATAGTTAGTCATTAAAATCTTCCGATATGAAAATTTCAAGGAAAAAAAAAACTCGATTCGATTAAGAAGTGAGCGTTTCAAGCTTCCTCATTTAGATAGGAAAATTAAACAATTCCATGAATGTAAATATTATAATTATCCAAATTAGCACTTAATTTGAAGCTTAGCCGATTTCCATTTTCCTTGGTACAATTGAACATTTAATTCAAATCAATTAGAATTTAATAAATTGTATTTTCGATTTACGAAGCTTGACTAAAAAATATATACAAGTACTCTTACATTTACAAAATTCCACAATAGCATACTCATTTTTATTAAAAACCACTACAGTAAGCAATTTATTCATTGAAAAACATCTTTCGAGTCGATCTTTTTTTTTTAAATACAGTCTCAGCATTTTTTCAATTAATGAAAATCCATATCGCACCAGTGAGAACTGGAATCATTACAATTCCCCGCCCCGCCCCAATCGTCGCTCTCGATCGCGGGTCGCTCAGCAGGAAAAAGCGCCACGGCAATCGGAGCCCGATGAATAAAAAAAAAAAAGGCCGGCGATCGGCGCAAAGATCGTTAGTCGCGCGCTCATTATTCCCTTCGTAAAGAAATCCGCTCGCGCCTTTAGCCGCTACAAAAATGCGAGAGCAGAGAGACACAGGCAGAGAGAAAAAGAGAGAAAAAATCGAATCCATGAAAGAAACTCGCGTCGCCTTAGCATCTAATTACGATAGCGCGAAAAATTCCTTTCCGGTCGTTGTCGCCGAGCGCGCGCGCGCGCGCGCGCACCGCCGAGAGATGCAGAGATCAACGCCGCGCGTTTTCCCCGAGAGTCGCCAGACTGTCTTGTGCGGTGCGCGCATAAACGAGGCGGTGCAAACAAACACACGTGCGCGCACATGTGCCGCGCCAACTGCGCCGCAATATAATTCTCGCGCTCGCGCGCGGGGCGCCGAGGAATTCCGCGCGCCTCGTGACGTAACCGCGTTGGCGGTCCCGCACCCCGCGGCTGCGGTGGTTGGAATGCCCGACTGCGCTGAGGATGGCCTTTTTTTTTTATTTTCTTTATGCTTTTCGACAGGAGTTTATTATTTTTTTTTTATGTTTTATCGACGATCCTGGATTTGCCGGCGCGTGTTTTTATTTTGGTTGATCTTGTGTTTTTCGGCATTTTTGTTTTGAGTCGCGATTTTCAAAACACTTGTTTCGATTCTTTTTTTCTGCGCGCGAATTATTTGCTTGCAGTTCGAATTACGGAATCGTTTATTTTTTTTTTTATTTTTTGCAATTTCAGTTTAATTGTTGGTAAGCATTGTTTGTGTAAAGTTGATTTATTGACGTCTGCATTTACTACGAATATTTATTGTTCTTCAACCTTTTTTTTAATGTGTTTAAGTGATAGAAGCAGGCGCGTAAGTAAGTGCATTGAAATGATGTACTTGATGCTCCAAACTGCAACAGTACATTTTTTTTACAAATTATTCTACATGAAGTATTTCTTTGAAAATTTATTCTGTGACGTCCAGTTGCATGCATGAATAAATTAAAAAATGCGCGCGAAGTATTTTGACCAAGTCACCTGTTCTCTTTGTAATTAATAATTGCCGTTTGTAAAAATCTTGCGAATTTTTCTTTTGAGAAACTTCACGGGTCGAAATTAATTTTTCGGATCTCATTCTGTTCTTTTTTTCAACACCGTTTTATCATTTTTAAAATCTTTTCGCTTGAAACCGGTAAGCAGAAAATTTTCCAAAATTTTTTAGTTGATACCTATCAACTATATAAACTACATGTTTAACTGTAATCAATTAGAGAATAAACATGCAAAATATTTTGAAACAAAAACGATTTGTTTACACAATTTGTTCACACTACTTTTTTATGCTACTGTTTTAGACTATAAGATATAAATAACAACTTTCTACGTAAAAAAAAAAAATCGCAACTAAAATATCGTAAGGATAAATTTAACGGAGCGAGCGCGAGCCGTAAAAATTTATAACAGTAAAACGAAAAGCAATAATTAATCTACCAGTGCGAAAGAAGTTCGGTGCATTGCAGCGGCCGATCACACCAAACCGAGCGGCGCTTTTTAAGCGCACGGGAATAATCGAGCCTGCGCTCCCTCGCGTCAGTTTATTTTTCAAAGCCAAAAGCCGCTTCTCCGCGACATCGGCGCTCGCGTCCGCGCGTCTCGCCAAGTACCGCTTGTTCCACTGCGCGCCAGGCGCGCTGCAGCCTGGCCGAGATTCGGCCGGCCATATCGCGCGCTCGTTACGTAATTGACAGCTTCCGCGGCTCATTACGTTTTTAAATGTGCAATTAGCTAATGCTCGCCGGCCTGTTACCACTGCCCGAAGGTGAATTAAATTCTCGGCGCGTTTTGTGAGCGAATTGCTTTGTGTTTTGTATACGGTCGACTCGTTTTCTTCATCGTTTCAATGTAGCCTCCGAATGTTATTCTTTATTTATTGATTGATGCTTCTAATTTATATATCATAACAATTTATAGTGTTCAAATTATTTACTTTTTTATTTAGTTTTTATTTAGTTCAAATTTTTAGTTATAATTTCTTGAGAGAAGTAAATAAAGTAGGTTCTTAAATTAAAAACTTTATTTGATAAGCAGGAAAAATTCATCAATGCAATGTAAGGTTCGTGCAGTTTATATAGACAAGAGAACCAAATTTTTGAATGCTTGGGTAATTTTTTAATTATTAATAGTATCAAAGTAGATTACTTATCACTTATCACTGAGAGATTTTTTTCATAAAAATACTGTGATTTTTCCAGAAAAATTGTGTGAAATAACGTAAAAAAAGCTTTGTAATTTTTACAGGGGTTCTCTTGTAAAATTTACAAAGCTTGTCCAATCTTCAGGTAAAAAAAAAAATACCAGTGAGTTTCCCGTAAAATATTACAGTATCTCCGCAACCATCCCACGATTACCTTTTTTTCACGTAATTTTTACAAGAAAATTCTCTCAGTATAGTAAATTTTAGCGATCGAACAGTATTGAAAATAATTCGATACACATATAAAAAGTATGGTAATTTTTATCCAAGAGTCCACTCTGCGGTCGCGTTCCCATACATAATTTTTACAATAAACTTTTCCCCAGCGTATTTCTCAATCCGCATCACACAAGAGCCCGCCATAGACCGGCGTCACACTCCGCCGTAGCCCCGGCACTCGCCAAATCCAAGGGGGCAATTCGCAATTCGCAGAACGCCGCGCGATCGTAACTCAATCGCTCGTCCCCTGACATAACCGCCTCGCCTTTCAAGAGCGCCTCTCCCGTGCGTTGACCGCGCGCGCAGCTCTCCGCCGGCGCGTTCGGCGGTGCGTTCGCGAGCGCAGCCGAAAACCGGGACGCGCACGCCGCATATTGCCGGGCGATGGGGGCCGCGCGGGCGGGGAGGGGGGCACCCGCTCCGGCAGCCCAATTGCGCGGGGTCAAGTAGTCGTACAATCGGAGCGCGCGCGCGCGCGCGCGCGCTCGCGCCGGAGAAAGAAATGATCGGCCCCCATGCTTATAAGGTGCGCCGCTCCGGCTCCGCGTGTGTACACCACACATCCCGCGTGCGCGCGCTCGGCTCTCCGCGGGAGAGAAAGGTGAACGACCGGCAAAGTGGTGTGCCTAAGAGAGCGCTCGCGCGCGAGAGATCGAACGATCGCGCGCGCGCGCGCGAGCGCGGCTACTCTCGTTCGGCGCGCATGCGTCTGCACGCGCTCTCGGTGTGTCGCGCTGAAAAGCTCGCCGAGGAGCCGGAGCGGTATATACGATGTCGTAGCCGACTGACCGAAAACTCAATTAGCCGCGGCCGCACACACGAGGAAGGGAATTCAAGCCAATTCCAGGCCGTTGAACCCGAGAGGAGATCGGAGTTGCGACGCTGAAGAGGCTTGCGTGCCCCCCTCGCGGTACGCGGGCTTTTACGTATTATCGGCTGCAGCCGATTTATTATACTTATTCCCACGGCGGGTGTATATCTGCTTATACGCCAGGATATATA
>JAWWEN010000024.1:1774181-1811206 GCA_035582955.1 Sycophila texana | reverse complement strand
ATATCTGCTATACGCGCGAATAATCTTTCGGATTCGGGATTTGTTGTGGAGATGATGGAGGCGTTTGGGGAGAGTGGGCTGACGGTTGCATGTGGCTCGGATCGTTTAATTGCTTGTAAGCGTGGGTTCCTTTCGATTTGTCGATATGAGCCAATGGTCATTGCGATTGTATAGCGGCACAATGAACTTTAGTGACCGGCGAAGTTGATTGATTTAGTCGTTTTGCGGAAATTTTGGGTTACCGTTTGATTGACGGCACTTTTTAAAAAAGATAACGGAAATAATCTTGTTAAACGAGAGAATAAATTACAAATTTTTATTGACATTATTCAAATTTGTAGAAATGAAAGTCTTAAAAAATCGGTATTCAATATTTGTAGCGGGTTTGGTGGTCAGCATTAAATTTATTACTTTTAATTTACGCGTTGCAGTTTTTGTTTGTTTGTGTTATACTTTGGAAAACTGCAATTATCGATTACGGTGGAATTCCAATGGAAAACAAGGAAATGCCGTATTCGTGTTCATTTTGAAAATAACATTAGAATTATTTTGATTTCGTACTACGACGTGCGAATTGCACGCAACCCACGGGTGATAACAGTATATCAATAAAGGTGACAGGATAGTTTATAGCTTTGATCACGCCTTGTCAGTATTGCACAGTATTTACGTCCGTGTTTGTAATAACACATTTCCGGGCGAAAATATATATTGATTTTTGTATCAGCTTTTTGCATAAATTAATTTTATTAATCTAAATTGGGTCGATTGTAATGTTTAAATTAATGTGACTAAAGGAGTAATCTAACAGTATGATGTGATACCGATATAATGCAAACAAAGCCATTACTGTAATCTATTGGAATGTATATATTACAGTCAATTTTAAATTTTAAATTTTTTACTTTTAAAGTTCGTTGTTTCGGAATGAACTGAAAAGAATAGATATTACTTTTAGTTTTAAAAAAGAAAGACTTGAGAAGAATTTGTGATAGTATAATTGTTGATTGTAACTGATTACAAATAATCATTCAATCCTTTAATCCTTTAATAGATTAAAAAACTAATGATGTAACCGTTGTCAGGAATTGCATTAGAAAAACAAGCCATTGTTAAAATAATTATTACTGATCACTTTTAATTTCTTTTTTAAATTATTCAATTTCATTTAAGAATTAACAAATTCATATTTCTGTTCTAAGTAAAATAATCATATAAAATTATTATAAAAATGTGGCGATAAAAAAGAGACATACGCTAATAATAAAGTACAATCAAAATAAAAATAAAAAAAAAAAAATTATCACACACACAGTGGCAGTCAATTAAGTACGAGCAGTCACCCACTTCTCGCAGAAATTCGGCATCGTAAAATTGGTTCCAGTACGCGGATAATTACCGCGAATCGATCCGAGTGCACTGACGCGGAATGCGCGTAACGCGGACAGAGGCAGTGCTTGACCAAGCGATTCCGTTGAAACTAAAAAAAAAAAAAACGCCCGCTCAGGTGCTCGGCGGGGGACGCAGACGTCGGAAGGATGTCACCACGCCGATATCGATTCCGGATCGAGTCGCGGTGTCAGGGGCTCGCGCAAGAGTTACATAATCTAACCCATTTTACGCTGGCACGGGGCGTCGAATGAGGAACGCCACGTGCACCCGCTTTGCCATACCACCTACATCGCGCGAATTCTCGACCGACTAAGGCCGCACCAGCTCTTTTCCTTGATACTCTTTTTCGGTGATGTACGCCTGTCGAATTTTGGGCTTGGATTTCATGATTTCGTGTGAGTGTAATATTTTTTGCTTATAGTATATACAGTAGTCTTATTTATTAATTAGCTGTGTTATAAAGGTTTCGTGCAACTAATCTAGTGGATATAATGTACATTATTTTATTATATATACAGTAATTATTTAAAATTAGTTTTGATGAATATTAATACTTTGCAATTTATGTCCAGTTAACTTTAAATCAGAAAGAAAGCGAAATAATTATTTTTACATCGTACAAAGGTGTAAGAAAATTTTCCGCGAACTTTAAAATTAAAACATAATTTTATTTAAACGACGACTGGAAAGAAAAAAAAATGCATCGATCGACCACAACCTCTTCAACAATCGAGTATTAATCGCGAGAAAATGAATTGCCAAATCGATAATGAATTAAATATTTATCGAATAAACCAGAATCGCTCACCGGCGCAGGATTGAGTAACAATAAAGCGAACCGCAAATAAAACAAAAAAAACCGAAAAATTATATAATTTTACGTCGACGAGAAGAAAAAAGAAACGAATGAAAATCAATTTGAATCGATTTAAAGCGAAGACCCAAATCATTCACACAGTAGTCCTCGGCGAATTCTCGTATAATAAACGATCAGTGATCACGAGCGCACTCGCTTTTAATACACCCAGGAAAAAAAAAAATGAAGGGTTCAAGATTCGCCCGTCGCTGAATCGCGGAGTGCGCTTGTAACTGTAGGGGGTTGAGGAGGGGGAGCAGCGCCGAGGTGACGCGCGACAAGGAAGCGACGCGAGTGGAACCCGAGGAGATTTCGGCCGATGCAGGCTGCGCCGGGTCGGCGACCCATTGCCGTTGGTCAGTAATGCTAACGGCTGTGTGTGCTCTCTCAACTCTTTCTTTCCTCCGGGCGGTCGTGTGCGCTGCGCTCGCACGCGCGCACCGCCTCTAATTTAAATGTGGTGCGCGTGTCGCCTCCTGCGGTCCTTCACCCGAACGCATTATTATATCCCCGATGTACTCTGCACTCAATGAGCCTCGGGGAGAAAATCGCGCTCCTTTACGCTCGCCTCTGTAGTGGCCGTATGTGCGAGCGATGAGGGCAAGTACCGCAGATGTTCAGGCCAGAAATTGGCCGGAAAGTTTTGGGGGATTGTCTTATTTTGCTCGCTTTCAGACGATACCAGTGGATTCGCGCGTGCTTTCCTACACGTAATGGAGGGCCCTTTTTTTTGTTCGAGTGATATTGCGGACGGAGCTACCAACGCGATAATAAATATTGCCTTCTTAACAAATTCCAGTTTTTTGCCAGCTACGTAGTGTATACGTTTCTGTAAAATTAACTATGTAAATCTGAATTAGTGAAATTTTCATGTATATAGTAATACATTGCAGGTTTAAAGTATCCCAATAATTGAATTAGTAGGATACTTTTCACTAGGAATATGTGACTATTCACTTAAGTTTAGTGAAATCGGAGAATTTTCACTAATTCAGATTTAGAGAGAATGCAAGCCCACTGCAAAGAAACGTTTTGATTATATACTTTTGTGCATTTTCCTTATCTCTTTGTAAACATTAAGACGACAGCTGTTTTGAATGTTACATCAGATTTTCGTTAACTTATAAATGTTTTTCAAAATGGATAATTCATTGTGCTTTTCCTCGAAAATTGGAGTTTAGCAAATGAGCAATATTACAGAGTTAATGTGAGATCAATTTAAGAAAAAGAAAAAAAAAAACGGTGTAGTTTACCGAGTCAAGTTGATCAGTTTAATCGGCTGTTTTCCTTGTTAAACAATTAACCTTTGTCTTCTGCCAACGAGTGATACATCTTCGTTTCGTTTCGTTTCGTTGCAATTTGTTTGTTGCCACTTTGCGCATCGTGCACTGTAGCAAACAAACGAAGGCGGGTGTAGGAATAATTATTGCCGATTATGCACATTGTTTTGGTGCATTGCTTAACTGATCTTTGTAGCACGCATTCATTTACGAAATTGCGTTGTCTTAATTCACGGCTACTGCACACCCAGCGAGTGATACTTTTCCCCTTTATAGATGTCCACAATTCCGAAGGATGGAGTAGAAAGAAAGAAAATTTTTTGTTATTTCGTTATATTTAAAAATTTTGAAAGCATGCATAAATGTAAAAGAATCGTAAAGATAGTTTTAGAATTTTGTTATCAGCAAATAAATACAAATAGCAATAACATTTGATTTTAAAACGTAAATGCAAATATGCATATTATCTTTATGTATACTTCTTTAAAATAATGCAATTCTTTTTCTTAGATTTTTTCATTTTCAGTCTATTCTTCGAACTATACAGTCTACTTTTTATATTTATTATTATTTACACTTATTATTAGGTATATTTTTTAGTCTATATGTACATTTTTAGACTATACGTCTGAAAACGTAACTGTCTATTAATAACTGTACGATGCAACCGTTTATATGGACAATCAGCAGTAAACTTTTGTAGACTTGTTATTGCCTTCGCAATGTATCGAGTTGTTTTCCATTATCCCAATGTCAAGAGCACTGTGCATTAATTCGGTCGAAAGCGGATATTTTAACGATTAAAAGAAGTAATAAAAAGCCTTTGATTACTTGAAATATTGATTAATTTGAAAACAAAGAAAATTGATTAAATTACTATTCAGAAATAGAATATCTTCATCTTGATTTTTTTGTAGTAAAATACTTGACGATTTCCGAAAAAGTTCAAATTTGAGAAATTTATATACATAAATAAGTAGAGAAATAATCATTTTTATTGGAGTAATCATGGTACACATAAAAAAAAGCTGAAAAAAAAAAATTGATTTTATCAAAATAATTTTTTTCTCTAAAAATAAATAATAAAAAATTTTTTTAATTTTATGAAGTATAGTTTGACTAATTATCAATAACCATCATTTTTTTAAACGTTTTAAATAATTTTCCAAGACATGTTTATTTTTTTTCAAAAATACACCTTTCCATGTAGAACAAAAGAACAACGATTCAAAATTAATTCAAAGAATTCAAAATTAACAAATAGATATATAGCAAATTTTATGCCCTTTCAGATGCATTTACTATATTGATCTTATTTTAGAAAAAAAAAAAAAAAAAAAAACGCGAAAAGCTGTTTTCCCTTTTTTTTTGAAAAATCACAAAAAAAAATAACTACAAAAAATAACTCCAAAAATTAAAAAAAAATTAATTCAAAATCTGAATACTACATACACATACACACACATACACATACACACACACACACATACACAATCCGTACAGACATTTTACAAAAATATTATAAAACGATCCAAAAACGCTAAAAACAAACTTCTATGTTTTTAGAAAAACTTTTTTTTACTATTACAAAGCTTCCTCCGTGCGGAAGCAATATAAATAGTAAAATTAAAATAATATTGAAGAGTGCATCTCTTATTTTTTTCTTATAAATCATTATTTTCGTTTACGTTTGTTATATATTTATATCTAAATTTCACTTATTTTATCGTTTACACGTTTAAAAAAATAAACATTCAAAATTACTTTCACATAAAAGTGTGAACAGTCAACGAGCACCATTCTGCTTCCGTTCAATTGCAAATTTTGCGAACCTCATTGTAATGGACGCTAAAAAGGAGCTTCTAAAATCTGCTTACCAGGAGAGTGTCTCACCTCCGGGTCGCGAATTTGGATGAAACTTTGGGAATTGTTTTGTAGTGTCGAATAATGAAACAAGCCACTTTTAGTTTGATCTCATAGGCCTTTATTTAGCAAATATAGCAAGGTTTGTTAACCTTACTACTATATCTATATATAAGATATTTTTAGCATTGCTCATATGAGAAATACAAATGTTTTTAATTGTGTCTGATAAACAAAGGCCTACGAGATCAAACTAAAAGTGGTTTGTTTCATTATTCGACACTAGAAAACAATTCCCAAAGTTTCATCCAAATCCGCGAGACACTCTCCTTGTTAGACCAGTAGCTACCCTAGAACCGATGAATATGCATCCAACATTGAACTGAAAAGGAGCGGAGCAAAGGAAGGGGGGGGGGGGGGAGGGTTGCGGCTCATCACGACCCTCCTTCTTTCGCTTCTTAGCTCACCGCGACCCGTGGTTTTTCATCGCGCAGGGCGGACTCGACCCGATTTCTAACGGGCGATTCGGATTCGTTGTTAGAAGCGTGCCACGCGAGCGGCCGCGGCGCCGAAAGGAATAACGGGGTCCCGTCGAAAAAAGAGCCCGCGGGCCCCACCGTTATCGGCCGTTAGAGGCAGTGAAACCAGTCGATAAAAAAAGGCGGAAACGAGAATAACCGGAGCTAAGCACAATCGCGAACGGCGCGCCGTTGCGTTGCCGGACTGCCACATATATTAATATTCGCGCGGGATCCCGGCTTGGCGCCACCCCTCCGGCTATTGCGCGCCAGGCAGATTCCCGGGCGGTGCCGCAAGCGCGCTAGACGAGTCCAATTAGTTCCATTTGAATTGGTAATTATCGATCCGCTTTTTTTTTTATCGAGTACGTGCCAATTTCGCCATTTCCGCTGACATCCTTTATAATGAATTACGGCTATTGAAATCGGCGAGTTTTATCTTTAACAGTTAATTTATTGTACGGACTAGTTGGTTCGGACCACGTCACAGCGCGACGACTCGCGTCATGGGGTGGTTGTTTATACTCGATTTCGAGAGTTTGAGATGAGAAAAAAATGGTAATTTTGAGTATGTTCTACTTTGGGGACGGATTTATCACGTTATACAGGCGTATACAGAGAAGAGAGAGCTCATTATTGATGCAACGATGACACAATGTTTGATATTGAAGTAAAATAAGACAATTCATTCTCTCATAAAATACAATATGTAGCGGCGATTGGCTTGTTTTCGAGAGCAAGTCACATGTTAAAATTAAATGCTATTTTTAAGGAATCTATTGATATGACTCATCTTTTGTTACAACTTTACGATAAAATGCTTATAATTATTAATTTTCCTTGTTCCTTATTACATCCTTTGTTTGCAGTCTCAAATTATCAATTATGAGATTGAAGTTCCGAAAATATCAATAATTTAATCAGTTATCTTTTTTTTTTTATAATACTCTCAAATTTTATTGGAAAGCAAAACTTGCACGTTTACCGCAAGATTTACTACAGTTCACTTTTATATATTTACAATTCAATATTATGTATACTTCTACGTATTAAAAGTAATGTATAATTCTTCTCTTTGAATTTTTTAATTTTCAGTTTATTTTTCTATATACAGTCTACTTTTACATATTTATCATTATTTACATTCCTTTATTACGTATGTTTCTACGTACTTTAAAAAATGCAATGCTTTTCTTTAGATTTTTATAAGCTGGGCGATGCAACCGTTTAAGGAGCTTTTAATTTATCAATTGCAGCAGAAAAAGTTTGCAGACTTGTTATTGTCATCGCGGTACATCGAGTTGTTTTCAATCACCCCAATGCCAAGTGCACTGCGTATTATTTTTGCAACGTGCTCAAAGGCGGAAACTGCAAATCGTTTGAGATATACCCCTCGAAGCAGACACGGCAACTGCCTCAACAGTGGCTGTAGTTGAGCATGACCCTCCCGATTTGCCACTTTAATGTAGAGCTCGTGATAATTGCCCCTTTGTTTTATGTCCGGCTTTATTTAATCCGTGATGCAAGCTTGCATTTTCTTACGCACGTTTTTCAATATCGAATATGGTGATTTCGATTGCACAATTTACGTTGTGGATGTTAAATAAGAGCGCGCAATCAATTGATTTTTTTTTAATTATTAAAAAAATTTATTGAAACGATCGATAGATACTTTAAACATTCGTTTGAGTTGATAAAACATATGCATCACTGTATTGATGGAAATTTTCGAAATCATTGATTAAATCTTCGAATATATTCAGGTGGTCGGGATTTAGTAATATTGTTATCTTTCAGTTTGTTAACTTTTTTAATGCTATCACTTGACAAAATGAAGGACAGTGCTAAAATTAAATTAACTTTTGTTTTAATTTCGACAATTTTATCTTGAGTGCACGAGAGGACTTGAATGCTTATTTCGATGCTGTTTACGCTTTTTTTTTTAATGAGTTGGTAGTAGGGCTTTGGTTACCCTTATAATTAACATAATTAAGGAGAGATTTGCCGATAGGAATTCAGAATAATTATTTACAAATTGCATAATGCCATATTATTTAGATTACAATTCGTTGAATTAAAAATGTTTACCAATTTCAAATTTATTACAAATTCTCAGTAAAACTTATTGAATATTAATGTATACTCTGCTATTTTCTATGTGAAGGAATAACACCTCAAAAAGTACAAATTAAATTGCTAATCAAATGCAGTAAATAAAAATAATCATAATTACCTAATATGTATATAAAATCTAATAGAATTAATTCGATGAATTCTAATGCAAAACTTTCGATCTAAGATTGAGAGAAACAGAAATCAATTAATCAACAGATGTTTATAACGTCTAACGCTCCCAGACAAAATAAAAAGAGCAAAACACAAGCAGACGAGTAAACCAACGCAAAAATAATTCGAAATCGAGAAAAAAAATTCGTCGAATTTAAAATTGTCAATCTAAGATCGAGAGAAGCAGCAATCAATTAACAGATATTTACAGCGTCTAACGCTCCCAGACAAACTAAAAAGAGCAAAACCCAAGCTAGACAAGCAAATCAACGCAGACAAAATTCAAAATGGAGAAAAAAAAAAGAATTCGCCGAATTCAACATTTTCAATCTAAACAGCAATCAATTAACAGATATTTACAGCGTCTAACGCTCCCAGACAAACTAAAAAGAGCAAAACCCAAGCCAGACGAGCAAACTCACGTAAAAAGAAAAAAATTCGAAAACAAGAAAAAAAAAAAAAAAACAGCGACAAGGCAAAAAATTGTCTCTCCGACTCAGCGTAAAAAATGCGCAGTCCAACGACGCGAATTCATACAAGATTGTCCGCTCGCGCCCCGTTCCGGCCGATCATTCGCGCGAAACCCGCGCCTATTAGCTACGAGCCGCACGTGCACGTGTACTTATCTCGTCCTGTCTCATTCTTTAATCCTGTCGCCGGTTGGGCCGTGTATGCTCGCGCCCGCCTTATCCTTTCCCTCCATCCGCCGGGCCTCTCGGTTCGTCGAACTCTCGCAGGATTTCTCGATTTCGCGGCCGGGAGATCGATGCAAATTTCATTCTGCCATTTAGCCGCGGCGAGAATAGCCGCCGGCCGCCGCGCGTGACATTAGAGAGCGCAAGGTGTAGGAGAAGGTGCGCGCGCGAGCGCAATATCGGCACTGGAGGTGGAGTCTCGTGCGGGAATGTAAGCCGTAAGGTAAGCGGCATCCGGGCAATGCCCTCGCATGTAAACAATCAGAAATCCCGCGTATGCTAATGCAACCCGAGTCAATGCGATTTCTACAATCGCTCTCTTTTATCGTTTGCTTTTTCTTTCGTTCCCCAAGCTCTTATGTTCACCTTTTTCTTTTTTATTCCAGTGTCCAGGTGGCGTAGATTGTGTCTCTTAGAGTTAGACGAGTGTTGCCTTTTTTTTTTCTCTTAGGAGTGGCTTGAGTAACTCATTAATCCGCGCCGAGGTGTGAATGCTGTAAAGAGGTATGAATGTTACGAGACCTAGTCAGTTTTGCGCTTTGTTATACACTATTATGCATCGAAGTTTATATACTCTTCTTTTTCTTTGTATTCAGATTGTTAAGGAGGAAATAAGCGTACATTCTTTAGGGGGAATTTGGGGGGAAAGCGACTTTTCTCGTATATCATTTAGAATTTCTACTGTTGGCGGGTTGAGCGCAGTTCACTGGGTGACACGTAGAGTTTCTCATGGATAGGTGCTTGGAATGTTAAGCGCAACAATTATCCGAAAGGTATGTTTTCTTTTCTTCAAATTACGTAATTTGATGGATATTAGCGCACTGGCCGAGTATGAAATTATTGATGTATTACCGGTACCGATAAAATTTACAAAATTTCTTTTCATAAGAATATTAGTTTACCATCACGAGCTCGTATATTCTCGTAAAGTAAATTGATACTCTACATAGTTTTAATTTAAAATAATAATCATAATAGTATAAGTTAATTAATGAATAATTAATCACTCGAGTGTTCTTTTACGCGTCATGAAAGTCGGCGCAAATAAAATTTCTAGCTCGTTCGAGTAGAAAATACCTCAAAACGCTTATTATATTAAGATGAGCTTTCGCATCGAATTTCTAGGCGCATAGTCTTATTGCAGCAATAATAAAACTAATAAACGTCAACCATGTTTTATGAAGTGAAACTAACGATTTCTATCTGGTTCGCCGTACTAAAAAACTGGGTCACCCTGATCATTTCACAAAAGAACAGTAAAAATCAAAACTTCCGTGTCATCGCGAATAAGAAATCGTTCCATTAAAATCTTCTTGAGCCTTTAACAGCCGCTCTCAGAGGCTTAAATAAACCACGGTAGCCGCTCGCGCCAAAGAAAAACGTCGCGTTAGCATAAAATCGGTAGCGAAAGATCGACACCTCCCGCCGGGACTCCTCCAGAATATAATAATAAAAAGAAACCGAAGTAGCAAAAGAACATAAGCAAAATTAACGCGCTCGTAAAAATCCCTCCGTGCGAATAATGATATTCAGCGAGAGGTCGTCTTAATTTTTAGGCTATTTTCAAATTTTTTCGAAATCCCCTTTCAGCGGGCGGCTCAGGACCAGCGTCGCCTCGACGGACCAAAGCTTCAGTCAGTCTCTTCCCGGCGAACCTTCGTGGGTCCACGCGTTACGCAATTATCGCGCGCCCATCCGTCGTCGCGGCGCGATTTGCGCAATGCAGCGGCCGTCGCTTTAGATATACACACTGTTTATTGGCGTGTGCACGCGGCTGCGGCGGCCGCGGCCGGCCAGCCTCGCTGGTTCGATGAACCAGAGAAATTCTCTTTCGAAGAGTGTATAGTGTACGGCGCTGGCGAACGCGGCGCGTTCTCCATGCGGACGGTCGTTCACCCCGGCTACCGGCCACAGACGCAACGCAGACTGCGTACTCGACCGACGCTGTCGCCTCTCGTTCTTATTTCGCGCGCTATCCTTCGCCCTCTGGCACTCGGCTAAACCCCGCTTCCTTCCTGCAGTCCGTCGCATTAGCATTAGAGACTCGTTTCTGAGGTCTGGCCAAATTTGCAAGTTTACTGGCCTCCAAGTGGCTGCGGAGGCTCGAAAGTTCCTTCTTTTTTCGCGTTAGAAATTCTTCTTTCTTTTCTGTTTTTTTTTTTGTTTGCGGTTGGGCCGATTCGCAATCGAAGAACCACCTTTTCTTTTGCTTCGACGGTTCAAGTGTGCTTTATGACGGAGATTTTTGGATGGTTTACACCTATTCTGGCTTGTGCAATTGATAGTGACTTGTAAATTTAGTGTTGAATTTAAATTATTCTTATCTCTTGCGTAGAAACGCTTATTTAACTTTTTGCCTATGATTTACCTAAGCGCGAGCTCGTAGATTCTACTCGGAACACTATAAGATTTTTTTTTTATGTGATCATCTCATTGCGACATATAGTTGCAACGTATCAATAGATATTGAAAAAGGTGACAGAAAATTAGACAATACGACGAATGATTAAATACGACAAGACATAAATAAAAAATAATAATAAAAAAAACAATTTTTTTCAAGCTGTTATGGAAATTGCACGTTATATTTTTTAGATGGATTATAATTTATGTCTATTGAAGTTATTAAAGTCATATTGAAATCAATTTAATTTCTAACAATTTTTATAGCAGGGTTTTTTCACGCCATGACTGTAAATTCCATCTTAAATAATTAACTGTGAATTTTTAAAAAATTACTTCTATATCAGTGCAAAAATACAGCTTCCTTAATTAAAATATCCATAAATGCTCGGAAATTGAATAGATACCTCGATGCAACGAGCCTGCACCCGTAACAAATAAATCAGCGGGCTCTCGCTTTTACTTTTAACTGCTTCAATTCATTTTTATTGCGCGTCGGCGATTTGAATGGAACGACTCATTGCGGGTCAATTTCGCGATCGTGAGGCCCTCGCCACGCAGGACAATCGCGCCATGGGAAAAGAGGAAGCTGCGAGAAGCACGTGCCGCTGATAGACGATCCAGACGATCTTGAAATTGATGGCACGCGCGGTTTGCAAATAGCCCAGACGCAAAGGACTTTGCTCCTCCTTTACGCCGAGCCTATTTTCAAATGGCCGTATTTACGTAACTTTTTTGCGAATCGAATGGGTGATCAATGGGCAAAATATGCGACGCAATGTAATTCTAGATTTCGCTGGGCTTGGCCGGGATGATGCCTTGTCTAGGAGCTTCGATTGCTGTTTTATTCCGTGGCAAGGTTGGCTGATTTTTTTTTCTATCGTTAATTTTAGATTGAATAGACAAGCCATTTTATTTTATTTCATTCGAATGTAATTTGCGTCGTGAAATATTTTGACAAATAACCTTATCAGGTCTCTAAATAAAACCTATTGATTGATGTAGATTTGCGATATGAAGTGACACTATCGGGAAAAACTATTTTTCAAATATACTGCGTTTTGTGTTGTACTTCAGGATAGCTTCATTTTGTAAGTACTTAAGGCTTTGTTTTTTGTAATTTGTTTTTTTTTTTTGCGATGACAAAACAGAGTGAGAAAAATGTTTATTGAATAATAAGAGTCATGTTAGAATTATTTCTTCCAGCTAGAACCAAATAATTTTAGAATAAATAAATTAGAAAAATAGAATTTTCTAGTTTATTGCATATAATTGCGAAAATGACCGTACAAACATTAATCTAATTTAGGTCCATCATGTATGTAATCCCTGATTTGAATTTTCATTTCGAATCTAACAATAATTCGCTTTAAATAAAAAATCATTTTTCTATGTAAATAAGTGTTGTATATTTAACCTTCAACTTATTTTTCGTTGATGGTCCGCAAAAACAGATGATTGATATACCTTACAAATATAGGCGCACGTGGAGATGTTTTTAGCGAATATTTTTAAAAAATCATAATTTATTAATAGTTCACCCTTATCAGAAGCACACGAGAGTGACGTAATTGTGCTGATAAATACTATATGGCTACATGTAAGGTCTTATCGCTTTTCACATATGCAAACTAAAGATAAAAAGCAGCTTACTACTATAATAACATAATCGCCTCTAGATTATGGAAAACATAATCATTGTTGTCGTGCAAGTACACGATCATTGAGATAAAGGTATTGAATCCGTCAACGATTTACTATAACTTATCTTATTTAGTTTATTCTTCTTCGCCTAGGTAACATTGCAAAGACAGGAACTTGACACATGTTTTTTATTTATTTTATTATGCCCGCTTCAAATCTTTTATTGAGTTATTCATTAAGCCCGTTGTGATGTTTCATTTGAATTCCATTATAATTTAAATTATTTACTGTAAAATAAAAAATATTAATTCACTCTCTATGCGTTGAACACGTACCGTATCTCCAGTCGTAGGCTCATAAGTAGCCAACGCACTGCACTCTGGCCTCTGATGTCACGAATACGCTCCGAACTCTGTTATCGCTTCGCTAAAGCAGGAATTTCAAGTACAACGTGCGCCTTAATCCTTCCTAAAGTAAAAGAGCTGTAATGTATAAAAGCGCAAAGATTCATAAAAAAAATTTTATATTTATTTTTAATCATATTAACCACAGAGAACATACCTCTATGTATTTTACCTATAGGCTCCGGCTTGAGTTCATTCTAGTTGGATTAATCATACTAGCGGTAATCGAGCGTTTGTGCGTGACACATGTAAGCTAATGATTAAAATAATTTAGAATAATCTTCTTAACGATAGACTGACGTTTACGCAAGGTGCATACGTGACTTGGAGCAGATTTCTTTAATCATTTGTTTATAATCTGTAAACAATGAAACTAAAAGGTGATTGTTCAAAAGTGACATTCACGGACGAAACGAACTAGAGAGTAAATGTTATAGGAAATTTACAAAACGTCACGCGACGAAATCGGGTCATGCACATGAATCCTTATCAACGAAGCTTTTCTACGCACATTCCAAATTAAATAAATGACGCTGTTAATTAGGAGTCGGAGCGCTATAGGAACAAACGTACAAACTCTTTAACTCTGTGTTGAAGTAGCGACTAATAAATTTAAGTACGTAGATAAATAATGATTTTTCAAAAAATTAATTTATGACAATTCAACACCGATAACAAAATGTGGACAAGGGTACGAGTAGGTGTCACCTGCGCGTGCGTCTGCTTTAATCGGCATTATTGATGTTAATTTAATGATTTAACTAAGATTATCCAGTAATTAGTCTATTACTATTAAAAGTTGTATAATGGTCCCAATCGCATTTAACGCCTTTTCAGCTGTTCCTTACATTTTCAGTTTAATGGTCATATTGATTTAAGATAGTTTAAATTTAGATATCTTAATTGCTAAAAGATAAACACTCGTGGCAATCATTCACGTAGATTTGGTGATGATAGATTCAAAATAAAAATTAAATCGAAAGGGAGTAAAAAAAAATAATTTCAAATCTTGCACAAATTCAAAGTGCACAATTAAATCGGCAAATAACTCTTAACTCATATGCATTAATGGTTTTTTTATTCTTTAAGGAAAATTCATAATCATTCACATTGCTATACTTGCGAAAAATTCAACAATTTATTGACAAGATTTTTACAGACGATTAAATTTATGTTTATTCATTCACGTTCGCCAATTTATTTGATTAATTCATTGCGATAAATTTAATTGTAGCAATGTACATATATTATTATTTTTAGGATTTGGTGTTTCTTTGTACTGCCTTAGCATATTTTTTTATATATTTATAAAATAAATTCAATAAATAATACCTAATTCAAAATTCTAACCGTCACTTTGAATTAAGTGTAAATTTGCCGAAAATCAATGGTTCTGCAAATACCATCGATTTGATCTATTCAAATTTATTGCGACTCTAACGTACAGGCCCACAGACAAGTATAAACTGCCTTTTTTTTTTTTTAATTTACTCTCAGGGCAATGGACCCGGAACTGAAGATTTCCGAGGAGTCTGACTAATGCATTCCAACCTGTATCACAATTATACATTTAAATGAAATCATCGTGCTCCCGCGATTAAAGCGAATACACCTTTATCGTCGGCGATTTCGTAATAATCGCAACCCGATGCTAAACACCGGCACTATCCTCCGACGTGACACTCCGCGCCATCGAGACCATCGGCTCTCGTGAATAATAAGTTTATTCCCCGATATCCGCTCAGTTCCGATTATTCGAAAGAGCCGGGCAAAACGCGCGTGCAATCTCGCCGCCCAAGAGCATCTTATCTGTGGCGTGATACAGTTGCCTAACAACTACGCAAAAAAAAAAAAAAAAAAAAGAAGGCGCGCAAGAACATCATGATGAAGTCGCGTGCAGTGCATATAAGGCGAACGGTGCAATCGGCCGGCGATAATTTTCTGAATGAAGACGGCGATCATTGGAAGTGACGAGACTTTGGAATCGCACGATGGGAATTTCAAGTTCGAGGTTATCGCGGACGCGTGCAGGCGACGTCGAGCCTATCGCGATCGGCGCGATGGTGGGAAGCGGAGATCCCCGATTATCAGCGACGGGGCATTTCCGAGGGAGTGCAAGCACTCGCAATAATTAAAAAATCACGAGTTCGTTGTGCAGCCTGTTTATCGCGAATTCTTGGTTCATTTACTTTGTGGGTGTGCGCTTACTACGTGGTCGCTCGAAAAGCAGGAATTTACCGGCTACATTTGCTTGATGTACGATTACTAAGTGGACTTTTTTTTTAATATACAATGAATGCGTGGCTGTTTTTTTTTTTAGTTTTGTACGTATACACGTGGGTTTGCCGATTCATATTTTAGGTAGTCAGGTGTATGTTCTTATTTTCGTTCGGATGATCTAATGCAAATTTATTTAAATAGTGATGTATATAGAGGTTTATAAAAGAACAATGGGGGGTATTTTGGAATGTACCATTAAAATAGTTAATTAATGCTTATTTTGTACAGTATTAAAACCTTTCTCAATAATGTAAATAATAATATTATTATTTCATAAGATTTAATATAGGATTATGAACATTATACGGTCTTGATGGTATATAGTTACATCGAAAGATGCAAAAAACATTAATAAAATAATCAGGAATACTGCAACAATTTCAACGTTATTTTCGAATGCCTAGTTTGTACTCTATTAACATTTAAAACAGTTAAAGAAGCACCTGTTTTTTAAAGAAACTTTTCCGCACAAAAGGTTTGTTTTGAAAAACTTAATATCTCGCTTCAGTTCCATTTACCAAGACTTAATTGATTCCATTAACTAAAAACGTAATGCCTATCTATTTTTAATACACTGTTTGTCTTATTTTTAAACGTTTTTAATCTATCAACCTGCCGTCACAAATATTGCGCCGCATTAAAACAACTGTTTTTCTACTAGATTATCCTCCTCTAGAGTATTCCAAACTTATTCCGTAAACCGTCTACTTCGTTCGCGATTTCTTAGTTCGGTTCTATTACACATTCGACGTTTGCATAAAACATGGAAAATCCGCAGACTGCACGTCAACATTATCGATCGTCGCATCGCTCGGCAGCAAGGGGGTGGGGAGCAGAGAGCGGAGAAGCCCAAAGAGTTGTTTGCTCCGAAATCCTGATCGCGAGAGCACGTGGCAATTGCGCGGAGAAAAAATTAAGATACCCCGCGTGGTCATCATCGGCACGTTCCCCTCGCGCCTTGTTTTTCACGGTCGTCAAGGCCAGGCGAAAGAATGAGAGAGAGGGAGAGTTGTGGAATTCCGAAAAGCAAATCGCGATTTATCACACTGATAACGCACATGCGTGTGCGCTCGGCAGACGCTAAGCCCGATCTTAACGATCTTTTTTCCAGGCCTCGTCGTTCTTCGGAAGAGATGCCATTGAACAATCTGGTTGAGTTCTCGACACTTGCCGATAGCACGAAAGCTACAAAGTTTGTTACTTTGTACTTTTGATTATAATTGTTATCGAACTTATTAAGAAATGCTTGCGCCAGCGAGCTACGCTCCAAGGGATTTTTTTTTTTTAAAGGAGGAAACTCGTTCATTACGTTCATAAACGATTTGCTTATTTTTGCAAGGTTATTAATAATAGGAAGATCGAAGCTCGATCGCTTCATTAAAAAACGATCCACTTATTTTTGCAAAATTATTAATAATAGGAAGATCGAAGCTTGTAAGCTTTATTCAAAAACGAACGCCTTATTTTCGCAAAATTATTAATAATAGGCAGATCGAAGCTCGTTCGCTTCATTAAAAAAGGATCCAATTATTTTCGTAAAATTATTAATAATAGGAAGATCGAAGCTTGCTCGCTTCTTTCAAAAACGAACCCCTTATTTTCGCAAAATCATTAATGATATGAAGATCGAAGCTTGTTCGCTTCATTAAAAAAACGATTGCTGGTTGTCGCATAATTATTAATACCTAATAGGAAGATCGAAGCTCGTTCACTTCATTAAAAAACGATCCACTTTCATCATCATTATCATTATAATGATAGGAAGAAGCCCGTTCATTAAATTAAAAAGCGATCCCCATATTTTTACAAAATGATTGACAACCGGTAAGAATCGGTGAATCCTAAAGAAAAAAAGCGACAGTATTCCTACTCCCACGTGAGCGATATCGCGTCAAAACTCACTATACCTACAAAGAATTCGGGCGTTTCGGTCCGAAAAATTTGTTTTGGTCGCGCGTAGCGTACGCGCGGCGGAGAAGGTGATTGAGCTTCGTCTGGCCAATCGTCTCTCGCGTAATCGGCCGTGCACGCGCGCCGGTATAGTCCACGACACGTGCGCCGGGTACTCTGACCGCTCGCCGTGTGCCCCGCGGATCTCCCGCGTGTTATACGAGGCGCGCGCGCGCGTCTCCTTGTTTTGCGTCACCGAGGCGCGCGTGTGGCGCCTGACGACGCTGTCCGGTTCTCCCGTCCCTCCTTCGCCCCCGCAGGGCTCCTCTTTGCAGAGCTCGCCTTTGTTTTTCTCTCCCGCGGGCCTCTCCTCCTCCTTCTCCGTCATCACTCTTACTTTTATTGTTGGCCCGGGCTGTGTTTTGCCCGGCCGATTGTTTTCGGGCCCCACGCTCCGCGACGCCTCTTTTGCTTTTATTCGCCTCGCTCGCTCGCAAACGCTTACTTATCGTCGGAAGGGATTTCCGCGATGTATTTTTTTCAATTGCCTCGGTGTTGTTGACCGCGAGATCGTTTGCGGAGCTACACGTGTGATGCGGTGACTGTAGCAAATGCTCGAGCTTGTTTTGTGGGAAAATTTTAGTAAACTTTGGATAATTTTTTAATTACTGCGATTTATTGGTGATTCCTTTTTTTTATAGTTATCAAGTAATACTTGAATAACGTTAGAATAATAAAGTTCTAATAGAATTTTCTCGTAAAAATTGTCGTGAAGCACCCCGTAAAAATGACGTGAAAAAACGTATAATGTTACGAAATTTTGACGTGAAATACACTGTAATTTTTACCTGAACTTTGGACCTTTGGCGGAGCTTTATAACTTTAACGAGAAAATTCGCGTAATTTTTACAGAGCTTTTTTTGTGAAAACTTCAAAGCTTCGTCAAATTCAAAATTCTAGTAAAAAATTAAAAAGTTTCACCAATAGTTTAAGTTCCAGGCAAAAATTACAGGTATTTTCAGTGCTTGCAAAGCGTTCCTCAATTGAATTTTTTCACGTAATTTTTACAGGGAGCTTCAACGTAATTTTTATGAGTAAATTCTCGTAGTAAAATTGAAGGGAATAGTGTAAGAGTAGTAGTAGATCTTTAATAATTAATTTTACTATAATATTCTTTAAAAAATGTGAATTTGTAATAGGATATGAAAAAGTTATCGATTAACAAATCCTCGTCTATCATCATCCCCTACAATTGTCGGACAAAAATTTGTCAGCTGGTTTGCATTGGAAAGGGTAAAAAGTCCAGGTGCAGAACGTTGAACTCTACACTCTTCCTAGTGAATTTTGCAGAAACCTGTTTTCACCCCTTAGCGAGTTGAATGCCCTTTGGAACGGGTTGCTACCCTAAAATATATGCAAGTATTTGCGTTTTTAATGAGTTCGTTCTTACATGAGCAAGAACGGTTCAATAATGCTACGAAAAACTAAGTCGTATAGTAAAACCGGCTGCTTTGGTATTCGATAAAAAAAAAACTTGATCTATATTTTTAGACTTGAAAGGCGTCAATCCAACTACTTTAAAATGAGGAAATTAAAAAACCTAATTAGAGGATATTTGAGGCCATCAACGTGCTCTTATTTGAGATTGCTATAAAATTAGTTTGCTCACATGATCGGCCCACTGTTGAATCGCACGCGAGATAAATAAGAGGGCAAATGTAAGTCGAGTGAAGAATGTTTGTAAAAAAAGTTTGTTTTTTTTTTTTAATTTAGAATTATCTTTGGTATCATTATTTTTTTTTCATAATTTTATTGCGGACGTCAGTGCTTTTAAAAATAAACTGGAATTTCTCTGCTGAAAAAGCTTAGCGAAGCATTAAAATGTGAAGGATAACCAATTACACAAGTTACATAGGTTTAACTCGATCGTTTTATACGCAAAAGTATATTGACTTGTTTACTGCAGTTTAATCGGTATTGATTGAAAGTCACCCAAGAGTGAAAAAACTTTTTTTCTTCATCTACGTATAAAAAGTCAAAATGATAAAATGAGATGATAAAAATATCAATGTTAATAATGCAAAAAATTTTATGGAAATTTTATTGTCGTTAGACGAGAAGGTAGACAAATAAAAAACCATTACTTAATTAATTAAAATTATTTACTCCGCTTGCATTTATCCATTTATCATGTGAATGATGGAATTCTGCGAATGCCCTCTTTTTATTCATCTAGCGTTTACGTGACCAATAATGTTTGAACTTTGTTCGATAACTCATTAACAAAAATATTCCATCATAATTTCATTTATCATGAATAATCCATTGTATTAAAAGGTTTGAGCTTCTTTTATAGTTTCACAAATGGTTAAATATTTACAGAACCGTTGATATCTATGAGTTTACAAGTATATAATATACAAGGTTGTATTAATATTTTACTTTGATTTAAAAAAGTAGATCATTGTTTGTTCGTATAAAAGAATTTTTTCATAAGTTCATATTGATAAGATCAAATGATAATAAGATTATATGATCTCTAAAAAAAATAATTGAACGATTGTTAAAAGAATCAAAATAACGTAAAAGGCGAATACTAATTAAACATAATATTTGTTTAACGATTGTATAAGGATTTTACTAGCAATCTTAATTTTAGTAATTTACACGGATCTGCGTAGTAATAATCAAAGTAAATAAAAATAATAATCGTGAATCGCGCATCTTTAAAAGTTCTTGTTAAGTCTCATAATTGTTTTTTATTTAAATAAAAATTTTTAATATAACTTTTAAGTTAATAGAATTCTATCTGATCTTTAAAGTAGAATTTAAGACTTCATTTTCTTAAAATAATGTTTATACCTTGAAATTAACAAACCTGTACAGTAATTATCTTGTTTTAAGTAACCCAAAATTTTTAGTTCCTCTTTAATATAAAATTACTACCTATAAATTTTCAAAACATTCTTCTTGTAATACTGTTCCATTGCTATTGTAGCACCTATAAAACGTAATTTCCATTTAATTCTCATCTCCTCACACTGATATTCTTTCAAGTGCGCCTTTGTTTCCCTTGTAAAAAAAAAATTGAAACATACACCGTCCACTTTCGTATGATTGAGACACGTTTTATGTGAAAGAGAAGAGCGTTCCGTGATTGTCCGGCTGGCGACCTCAACATGGATAGTCTCGTCAATGTCAATGCTTTCGTAAGGCGACTGGCGATGCTACGTAACACCAAACACCCACATTGGGACGGAAGGAGCCCAGACACAGACTGAGTGTAATTTGGCCACCTCGACCATTGCCTTTCAATGTCAATTGCATTATTGTTCCCAGATGCACGATATCAGACATTAATGTGAATACAAAGTTACGGGTTCGCTTCAAATTGGGCAAGCGAACGTAGACTTATGCTTTTTTATTTGTATTCATGGATGCAATTCGTAAGTAATGTGATTTTCCACTTTAAGTAGGGGTACGTTCTTTTATAAAAATTTAACCTGTACATATTAGAAGACTTAAATGTACCATAGTGGCACAAAACTAATATATACGTGGATTAAAAAAACATATTTCTTTTACAGAAAGTTAATTAAGAGTTTTCCTTTGTCAGTCCCCAAGATTTTTCTTGATCTACAGTTACACAGCCACTCAATTTCACACGCAATCTCTCCTCAGTGCAGTAACAGCCCGCTCGCTGAAAAGTCAAAACGCTTAAACGAAAGGTTCACTGAACCACGGGGAGCGACCGGCATCGGCGCTTGCGAACAAATTGCATCAATTCGTTATCGAAATTCGGCGCCGCCGTCCCACCGCCGATAAGTAGAAAAAAAAAAAAACAAACGCTCACGTGAGAAAAAGTAAAACTAAAAATAGCTGGATATGAACCCCCGAGAAAAGAAAAGGCCAATCGAAATTTTGACCGTCGTATTGACGGGCTCAACGATCGAGCTGGATTCACAATTTGACCGATAACCATATTGCCGATCGAATTTCTCCGAGCGCTTATCGTTCGCCAATGATTTATCGCAGGCGCCTGTCAGTGACCCTTCCATTTCTCCGAGCTCGCGCATGGTGGTATCAATTCAGCCGCTTAATTTACCAGGCGACGCCGATTGCGCGCGTGTCTTTCGCCTGCGAGGAGCAAATAAAAAAGAAAAGGAGAGAGGCGCACGCTGACCTGCAGCCGGGCGATCGACAACCGCGGATTCCCGATAGCCTACGGAGATCATTTGCGCGAGCTGCAATTGTTCGCTTGCGAGAACTGCGATCGCCCACCACTCAAGTAGCAAAGAACACAATCGTTCTAAATATATGAATAAGTGAAGTTTATACTTCGAATAAGTGAATATATACATACTTATTCTGCGTGATAAGTCTTCCACATGTTCAATAAGTGAAGGACTTATCACGTGTAATAAGTGTAATAAGTGTATATTCACTTACCCTCTTAATGTGAAAGAGTGAAAATTCACTCTTTGACGTTATGATTCGTCCACTTATCGGGAGTGAACGAGTTGTAACGTTAAAAGAGTGAATTTCACTCTTTAATACTTAGATAGTATTTAAAGTAAATTTCACTTATTCATATATATTTAGAGAGATTGCGGCGATTCCCTTTGCAAATCAGTGCTAAAACGACAAAGAGACTTATAATCGTGCAAGTGATGCAGAGTTGACTTTCCGAATTGAATTTTCCGATAAATTTCTTGGAAATCCATGCGAGTACTTGGATGATGTGCATATGCAGCGTTTGCAAATGCAATTACTATAGTAATTCCTACAGTAATAAAATATTCGTTTCTGCGCTGCTTTGAGAGTCTGCGCGTAAAAGTTTGCTGCCGGTGATTCATAAAGGAATTATCAGCGATTGAAGAGGAAAAAAAAAAAGAAGATGAGTTCTTATTAATAAATACATTTAACTCGTTCGTAAAGTGTGTTGGCATAAAAAGAAGATACGATTTAAAAGAGAGCACGCTAATAAGTTATGCTTCCGAGATAACGCGACTGTTATCTGCAGCATTTTGATAGTTTAATTGGGATATACCTCGCTATCTCATTTTAAGGATATTTATAATTCCGCTTTACCAGTAGGTACGAGTACCTGCGGTGAGACTCGTATCCATCATTTTTCTATCAACGTGAAACTTGACGCTTGCCTATACCTACCGGCACAGTTTATCATTATCTGTAGGCTAATTCATGAGGAAAGTATGTTGCATTGAAAATGACTATACATTGCTATATCGTAATAATTACTGCATCTACTACGATTCACGCGATTGCATTGACGGATATCGCGTCTCACCCGAGCACCGGTGCATTTTCTAATGCGAACACTGGTTAAAACTCCCAAGATATCGCACCGAACGCGATCAGAGAGAAAAAAGCAAAGCGAGCTTTATACATATAAATAAATTAAGTTTCTTCTCCCTGGTCGCCGGTGAGAAAGACACCCGCGATCATTCGCAGTCGCTTCACTTGCAGAGGAGTATGCACCACAGCCGATGGCAGGAGGATAGGTGTATATATAGGGCCCGCTCGCCGGTGCTCTCTCCTCGCAGCTCGGCGTGCCGGCGGCGAGTGGTGGCCGGGTCCCGGGCCCCCGTTAACAATCCCAATTGAGCCTCCCTCCCTGCCGGCCGGGGTCCCTCTCTCTCCCACCTGAGCGGCCGGCCTGGGTAAAATCCGCGTGTAGCCTCGACCAACGAGACGGGTATGCGCGGCCGGGGGTCCGCCCTCGCAGGCCCCTCCGCACCCCGGTCCCCCCCTACCCCGGAGGCGCTCCCCCACGCGGTCCCGTCCGCCGGCGCGCCGCGCGTTTCCCGCGTACTACACGGTCGTGCGTACGCATACACACTGAGCGGCCGCCGGCGAAAGAGAGTGAGCGACAGTCCCGGCGGGTCCTGTCCGTCTGTTTCCCCCCCTCCAGGCGGCGCGCGCCGCCGTCGGCTCGGGGATCTGCAGAGAGGCGCGAGCGCGCTGTGCCGCCGCCGGCTGATGAGTCACTATATAAGACAGGCAAGGACAAGAAGGTGTATGTTAGTACACACTAAATCCTCTGGTAGCTCGCACGCGCCGGCTATCCGCTCAGAGTGGGACCGTTGCGCCTTTGACAACTCCGCAGTCGAGCCAGAGTCCGCGGAGGCGAGCGATATTCTCGTGGAGCGGCAGCAACCCCCTTAAATGACGAGGCTCGCGTGAGCTTTGCTGAGCTTTACACCTCGGCGCGACTTTTGCTTTGCGGCACTCGAGGCAAAATTCCTTGCGGCGGTCGCCCCGGTGCTCGAGGGACTTTACTTCGGAAGAATTACCAAGGAGCTTGCGAGGCACGCAGCGGAGATGTTCGTGGAGCACGGCATCCAGTGGCTCTACGGGGCGGTCGGCGCGGCGCGCGCCGACGCCTTCCGCACCCTCCTCGTGTTCTTCGGGGTGCTGTCGGTGGTGCGGTTCGTGCAGTGGTACCGTCGCGTGCTCACCCTGCCGCCGGGACCCTGGGGCCTGCCGCTCGTCGGCTACCTGCCCTTCATGAGCGGGATCTCCATGCACCTGCGCTTCGGCCAGCTCGCCAAGAAGTACGGCTCGATGTTCTCGGCGAGGCTCGGCAATCAGCTCGTCGTCGTGCTCAGCGACTACCGCATCATCAGGGAGAGCTTCCGCAGGGAGGAGTTCACCGGCAGGCCCCATACCGAGATCTACGACATCCTCGGAGGATACGGTGAGTCCTGACGATCTTTCCCGACCGGTTCGCCGATTTTTCTTATTTTTCGGAGCAGTTGAGTAACCAGCGGAATCGGGACCTTCTTTAAGCTTCTTTTTCTTTTTTGGCGTTTATGCCGCGGATTAAACACTTCGTATGTATCTTCTTTTTTTTAGTTTTTTTGGGTTTAAATTTAATGCCGAAACTTTCACTGTTTCACGCCCGATAATACGTAATGACACGGGGATTTCGGTAGTACACCAGTTTTACGCGCGGCCTGCCATGTTTATATAAATGCCTTATCGCTTCATTATTAATCGTCGGTGAAAATTCTTAAGCTTTTTATTTCGGCTTCTCAAAATTTTGACTTACTCGGACGGCCGATAAAAAAGTGAAATCACGCGATCGACTCGCGCCGGAGGAAAAAGTTTATTCTCCAATTAAATCGGCGTCGCAAGCACACCGAGCGCGTCAAGCACAGCCGCTAATTGAAGCAATTAGCAAACGGTCGCGCCAATTGCATAACGAGTTACGCAAAAAAAAGGAATAAAAAAAAAAAAAAAATTCAAAAAATCGGTGCCCGATTTTTCGATAAAATTCGCAAATTCCTCCGGGCGGTGTACAAGAATGCTGTTATCGGGGCGCGCGCGACTTTGTCACTGATACACGCGAGGATCAACGCTCGGCCGAGTTCAAGCGCCGATTCCTCCCGGCTATCTTGGGTTCCCGCGCGCGCTGACTGCACTCTCTTCTCTCGCTCTTTCCTTCTCTCTCGCTCAGTGTTTTCGACGCCGACGTGCACCGCTTGCACTCCCGCCGGGGAGATTTCGCGCCTTCGAAGTTAAATAATGAATCTGCTGCTTGATAAGCACCGAGCTAATGACACGAAGTCGCTTTTTTTTTTTAAATTAACACACTCTCGGTTAATTGCGGTTAATCACCGTACGATTATAATAACTGGGGGATATCGAATTATAATTTTGTGATGAATCGAAGTGATTTTTCAATTAACGATTGCTATATACCTTCTACTAAAAATAGAGAAATTTATGTGAAATTTTTTTTATTGTGTTGCAGGTATCATCAATTCCGAGGGTGCCTTGTGGAAAGACCAAAGAAGATTTATCCACGATAAGTTACGCAATTTCGGCATGACCTACAGGGGCACCGGAAAGAAAATCATGGAGTCGACCATTATGGTTAGTTATCCCTTGCAATGAAAAATTTTATATATTTGTATTTCTAAAAAAAAAAGAGAGAGAGAGAAAAATATAAACAAATATTTTAATTTTTAATTGCAGAAGGAGGTCGATCTCTTTATCAAGGGTCTCGAGGTGAAGCAGGGCGCGCCGACGAGCGTGTCCTTCTCGCTGGGCATGTCGATCACCAACGTGATCTGCTCGATCATCATGGGAGTGCGCTTCAAGCACGGCGACAACCGCTTCAAGAGATTCATGAGCTTGATCGAGGAGGGCTTCAAGCTCTTCGGCCAGCTAAGCTACGTGAACTACATACCGATGCTGCGTTATCTGCCCTGGCTGCAGCCCGTCAAGACCAAGCTCAGCGCCAATCGCGAGGAGATGGCCGGCTTCTTCCAGGAGACAGTGGACCAGCACAAGGCCACTCTGGACGAGAGCAACATCCGCGATCTCGTCGACGCCTACCTGCTCGAGATCGAGAAGGCCAAGGCTGAAGGACGCGAGGAGAAACTGTTCCAGGGAAAGAATCACGGTACGCGTCTCGATCGATCGAAAAGTCAAATTTATTCCCAGAAAAGATCGGTAAGCTAACGAGGCGATTCGGACTGGTTACAGACCGCCAGCTGCAGCAGATCTTGGGCGATCTCTTCTCCGCTGGTATGGAGACAGTGAAGACGACCCTGGAGTGGGCGGTGATCCTGATGCTGCACCATCCCGAGGCTGCTCGCGCGGTCCAGGAGGAGCTCGACCAAGTTGTCGGTCGTTCGCGCATGCCCTCCTTGGAGGACTTGCCCTTCCTGCCGGTCACCGAGGCGACAATCCTCGAGGTCCTGCGACGCAC
Source organism: Sycophila texana (assembly GCA_035582955.1). Classification (NCBI taxonomy): domain Eukaryota; kingdom Metazoa; phylum Arthropoda; class Insecta; order Hymenoptera; family Eurytomidae; genus Sycophila; species Sycophila texana. Next base: position 1,784,952 of record JAWWEN010000024.1, on the reverse strand, counting down.
GAGCATCGTCCCTCTCGGCACCACCCACGCCACCACTCGGTAAGTTGATCATCCTTCGTAAACCGATTTTTTCCCCCACCCCGCGAGCTGTTGGCAATGCCAATGATCGCTGACTCATCCCCGCTTGCAATGATTATTTAATGAATCCGCGAGCCAATAAATATTTCAATGAACCCGACGAAATTGCACTTCTGCAGCTGATGGCAGAAAAAAAAAAAAAAAAAATTCGCGATCCCCGGTGACCTCAAATTTCCTTACCACGGCAATTAAAATTCCCGGTATAGGTGCCGGTGGGAATAATTTATTCGCGCCACGCGGAGAAAAGGGCTGCCGATCGCGCGGAGAAAGTCGCGCGAGCGGACCCCGAAATTTGAATACAAGGGAACCGCTGCACCTGTGCAGCGCCGCATTAAGGGGGAGGGAGGGGGGGGGGGGGCAGCCCGAGCCGAGTCGAAAAACAGTCCGAGAGGCGAGAGGCCCCGGGACCAATTAAAAGAACTAAAGAGAAAGTCATCCGGGCGCAAATTTTTGAATCCGATCTCGGTGCGCGCGCGCCTCGCGAGACGAAAAAGCGAAGGGGCGAAGAGAGGGAGAAAGAGAGAGAGAGAGAGAGAGAGAGAGAAACTCGAGCGGGTCCCGCGATAGTCGCGGGCATTTTCTCTGGCCGCTCGCTCGCCCGGGGGGCGCGCGTAACCATAATGGAGCAGCCGAAAGACGAGGAGCGCGCTAACACCGTTCGCAACGGTGCTCCGCACGGCACCGCACCGAACAAAAGTGAAAGCCAACTTGGCACTGCCGCTTTTCGGGACGGGCCCACCTTCGATTTCGAGGTCGATGACACGCCGCGCCGCCGAGACCGGGGCCGCCGCCGGCGATCCCCGCGACGAGAGTTGTGTATATAATTAAGCGTCGATCGAGCTGAAAGCTCGGCTTTTCCATTCAAGCTCACGAGCTTTTTCCCGTCGTTTTCTCTACTGCCTTTGTTTTTTCCTTCAGTCGCTCGCGATCGGATGGAGAAATCGGCGCGGGCGGATTGATCGCTTGAGCAACTTCGCGTCCAATGGGGTTGAAAAAGATTTTCCGCGCGCACACGTATCGCCGATCGAGTTTCACTCATTTCGCGCGCCAGCAAGAGCGTGACGGTAGCACGTGCGAGGCCTCCGCGTGAAAAAAAAAAAAAAATGTCTCCCGCTCGTTTTCCTCTCGTTACACTCGTTACCTTCCATTGGCGTTCTTTCGTTGCAAGCTCCCTCTCCGCGATATCGCGAGCTTCGATCGGCGAAAAGACAAAAAAAAAAAAAAAAAAAAACTTTCGGCGGAGTTCCTTGCCTTTTCCCTTCGGAGTGGCGGGCGCGTTCACCTGTCAAACGATCGGCGCGGAGTTTATCGAAGTTACGTAAAACCGATAAACGTGTTTGTCGAATTGCATAATTTTTTTTATGTAATGGAATCCGCTCGGATTCGGCGGTTCAGGAGTGCAATTGCATTATTTATAAAGGTCTGCGCTTGTCCCGTCGCGATTGCAATCGGCATAGGTGCGATCGGATCGCCCGGCGCCGGTACCGGTTCTTTTATAATTTGTCAGACGGATGCGCAAACAGCTCGCGCAGATGTAACAAGTGAGACGAATTATTAAGCAACGTTAGCTCTCGGCGCCGATAAAAAAAAAAGTAGTCTCAATTTCGAGTAAACACGTTATTGATTAAGTCGATGTAAGTACACGTCTTGGCGCGATAAATCGTTATTTTTCCAATTGATAAACTTGTGCACTTCTTTTCGAGAAATTACGTTCCGAATAGCATCTTCAAGTTCAATCGCAATCTTTAAATTAAAAAAAAAAGAAGTCTCCGTCTGGCAATAATCAATAAGACAGTTGTCGATTGCCGCTGGCATTAAATGCGAAGTTGTTTTTTAAAAAAAAAAAACATTCGTACGGAACACGTACTTTCAAGACAAACACCCTCCTCCGCTCCCCCATAAAAGAAAACACATGAGAAAAAAGGATACATCGAGATCTAACGGAACAATTGTGTTTTTTTTTTTTTGTGATTGCAGCGAAGTGAACCTGAACGGCTTCACGATTCCGTCGGGCACTCAGATAATCCCGCTGCTGCACGCCGTGCACATGGACGAGGAGCTGTGGGAGGAGCCGGCCAAGTTCCAGCCGAGCCGCTTCCTCACCGCCGAGGGCAAGGTCCACAAGCCCGAGTACTTCATGCCCTTCGGCGTCGGCAGGCGCATGTGCCTGGGCGACGTCCTCGCCCGCATGGAGCTCTTCCTCTTCTTCTCGACGCTGCTGCACACGTTCGACCTGAGGCTGCCCGAGGGCGCGAGTCTGCCCAGCCTCAAGGGCAACGCCGGCGTCACCGTCACCCCCGACCCCTTCAAGGTCTGCCTGCTCAGGCGAGACCGGGACGTGCCGCTGCGCTGCGTCGGCTCCAAGTGAGCGGGCGAGCGAGGAAAGCTGCCACCCCGGCCCCCGCACCGAACTTTCGAGGCAAAAGCACAGCCGAACCCAGCTGTCGGGGGCCAGGCGGCGACGTTTTTTAAAGCACGGTTTGCCGTTCCTATCTCGCTCCTCGCCGAGCGGGAGAACCGACTTCTCTACTGGGTTGGAGGGGTCGAGCTTCTTCGTTCATTCAAGCGCCCAAGGACATTTCCAGACGAGTTTTTGTGTTCATTCGTATTTTTTTTTTTTAAATAGTTTTTTTTTTTTTTTTTAAATTTCAATCGACGCAGAAGGGATACGCCTGGCGCGAACGCCTCTTAAACTTTAACCTGGGCGATGGCCGAAGTGACGATCGAATTTGCAACAGGTGTCTTACGTTCGATTCGCGAGAGACTGGCTTCTTACTTCGGATTGGAAATGCTTCAGCCTGCAATTATTTAATTAATTGATGACGACGGACGATCGGCGTCAAGGCGACTCTTGCAAGTTCGATCAATCGCGCGGTTGACTTAAAAAATTGACAAGGTTTCGCCCGCTATTCGACTGACTGAGGCCTTCGGCGAAACGTTTATTATTTTTTATTTTATTATTTTTTTTTTCTTTAATTTTCAAATCAATTGGCTTGAAATTTTATCGGAAAGAGGTGAACTTCGCACGACGCCCTTCGCTCGGAGCGAGCCATTTCGCAATGGAAGAAAGCAAACCTGCCGCGGGGCTGTGCGAAGTACACTTGGACTTTCGAGAAAGCGTCGAGATCCGAGGGGCGAGAGAGCCGTTTCTCTCCAACTCGGCCGCGAATCTAGAGTACAAAAATAAGGCAAAAATAATGGGCGACTAAAAGTCGAGAGGAAGAAGGAGAAGACGAAGAAGATGAAAAAAACGAAGCCCCGGATGGTATGAAGAGCCCCGCTTGTGTTCTTAAGCGTGTGCGCGTTAATTGACGCTCGCGCGCGCACTCGTACGTTTCTTATAAACCCGCCGCCATAATATTTATTTATGCAAGGAAGAAAAAAAAAAAAAAGGACAAATCACCGCTTCGCGACTGCAGCTTCTTTTAATTTATTCACCCATAGCCCATGACCGAGAGTTACCGGTAATACTTTGTTTTTTTTTTTTTTTTTTTTTTATAATATACATATGTGTATAACTATCACGCGTTTTTTATTTCCTTAGTAACACAATAATTGTTCGGGACGCCATCGCGCGGCGTTGCCTCGGCGCAACGGCGCGTCGATCTGTTTCAATGGTGCCCCTCGTTTTCCTCGACTGGAAAATTCGGTGGCAGAGGTATATATAGATATAAGTGCCGCGCGTACCAGAAAGTGGCTTCGACCTAGAGTTCCTTGTTACAACGTGTACATATTACTTAATTATAATCCGCGTGTGAGTGAGCGAGCGAATGCGCGGGTGTGTGCGTGTGTGCGTGTGTGTGTGTGTGTATGAGTCACGCGGCGACGTGACTGCGTTTTGCGTTTGAAATTTTCATGACCTTTCATCACTGTACTGTATTCGCATACGTTTTTATCATTTTTCTTTTATTTAATCGCGCGCGTCAGAGCGAGGGTAAGAAGAGAAAGAAAGGACGGAGCTGCGCGTCCCGTACCAATCGTCACCGACGAAGATGGACGCGCGTACGAGCCAACTGGATTGCTCAACTAGAACCATTCTTTTGGATACTTCTAGTCTGTGAACTTTTCACGTCTAATTGTTTTTTTTTTTTCTTTAATTTTCGCTCTTGTAGATTTTTTTTTTTTAATTATTTGTAAATGAGATGCGCTCATGCGTGAGAGTGTTGATAGTGTGTGTTCGTCAGATCCGAGCATTTTTAAGCAGAATGCCGCCGCACTGTGTTCACCTGTCGACCGCGAATTTCTTGTGTCGTAATTGTAATATTTAATGTGGAATTACTTTTTTTACAAAATGAAAATAATAATAATAAAAAACAGTTTCATATTTTCCAAAATACTGTGTATTTATATTGAATCTTTCCCCCCCTTTATCCAACGCAGAATCCTGTAAAATCATTACGTAATGTGATTTAAATTATAAACAGAAAAAAAAAAGAATATTTTAAAGAGAAATTATTGAAAATTTGCAGTACCAAAGTATTCTTATATGAGGTGTAGATATAAAGTACTGAAAAATCGGAAAAAAATATATATATACCAATTGTTCGGAAATTTTCGGCAGTGATCGCGCGGCCTTCGTGGCGACGCGGGGCCCTCGTCCCCGTTCGGGCCTCCAAGAGAGCCGTCGCGGGGCCCGGTACCCTAGCTTTCTCTTCCGAGAGTTGCGCGCATTTTTGGCGGCGGGGCCTCGTCTAACGCTGCTTTATTATGTATTCGCGAGCAGCGGCTGTATACGCACAGGAGAGGGCCGCGACCGAAATTTCGCGCTAGCCACTTTTTATTTGTCTAACGTTTTTTTTCCGCCTCTTCAACACCTCGCAGCTTTCGAGTCGCTGAACCCACTGCCAGTCTTATCTAATTTTTACACCAGGACCGTTGAATACACACACTACAGCATCCATCGTCGCGAAGCTCGATTAACAATTACTATAGCAAAATTCAGTCTCTTCGTATTCCAATTCACATACAATCAAATCGCTTTACAAAAAAAAAAAAAAAAAAAAAATTACCCATGTAAATCTAAAAATGTGAATAGTGACATTTTGTATGTGAATAAAATTCGTCCACATATTGATCATCAGTGGACGACATTTGACATAAAAAAAGAAGAGGCGCAGCACAGCATCCTGCCGTCATTTTATTAAAGAGTACGACGCTCGATTTTTCATACTTGTAGAAGAGACTCGAGTTTTTGGTCACCGCGAGAACTTTTTTTTTTATTCGCACGCAGCGAGGAAAATCCCCAAAAAATCGCTATGCAACCGTCGGCAGTTGCTCAACAGGCCGGCGTTACCAAATTCCTCGGTGGCGGCTCGTCGGTCAGGTGGCGAATTTTTTTCTTTACGATCGCTAATAAAACGCGATTACAAAAGCGCGCATCCCGGAGGCTCGTTGGGCAAACTCCGCAGGAATTCCGCAAATCTCGCGAGCGCATAATCCGACGGAGCCGGCGCGCGGGAAGCTTGCGCAAGCCGCCCCGGCGACGGAGCCGCGAAAAGTCGGGTGGCGATCGTCGCGTCGGGCGTCGCCGTATAGCCTCCGCGGGAGCGCGTACGTGGGCTCCTCTCGGCTTACGCAAGCGAAACTCACCTGCTCCCGGTGGATTTCTAACGAAATGTCCCCCGGCGGCCGGACGAGCAGCCGCGGCCCCTTAGGGTTAACGACAGGAAAGTTCCAAAGCGCGCTTACGTAAAGGCGGCGGTTCCCCGGCGAAGTGCGCCGCGTTTCCTGAAAACGAGTCCGAGATCGTGCGGGAAATCGCGGACGAGGAAGACGCCGGCGCCTCGGGTGCGTCTTTCCTACTGACGAGCTCGTTTTATCGCGAGTGAGGACGCGTGTCGTTGACACTGTTGTTCTTTCGTAAGGCCCTTGAAGGCAGTTCAATGATCCTTTGATGGATTTTCGTCAGCTTCAGGGATTAAATTTGTTTTCAACTCTTTTTTTGTGAAGAGGTGTGTAAGAGTGGGACTTAATTAAGATACACCGATTTTCTTTAGTTCAGTTTTTCATATAAGAATAGTAAGATTATTCAATTATCTTATACTTGATGAGGGTAATTTTATATTTTTGAGCTGCAGCAAATTTAATTAGAAATTTTATTATCAAATCATGTGAATAAGTAAGCAGTCATTTTAAGACTATACCAGTTCAGCTTATAATTGAAGACTTCTAAGGAAAAAGGGCGGCGCTTCTTGTGTGTATTTTAAATGGAATAAACGCCCTTTTTCTTTAGAAGTCTTCATTACTTATTTTTTTCTGAAATAGATACTTTGACACGAATGAAATGCTTTTTTCAGATTTTTCACTCTTCCTTACAGTGAGAGAAATTAGCAATGATGTACTAAGTGCTCTCTGTAAATATAAGTAAGTGAAATTCAGCCACATACACTTATTTAATGTTGTAATAAGTTAACCACTTATGGAACAAGTAAACGACTTGCAACATTGAATAAGTCAACATACGTTTATTGTCATGTGGAATCCATAAATTTCAATTTATATTCATATTCATATAGAACCGTTTTTTTTTTAATTCCTTATTTCAATAATTCCTTTAAATAACTACAACAATTCTTTTTCTTAGGTGATGTAATTTTATTTTTATCAACGGAAAACTGTCGTTCTTTTGTATATACATGAAAAAAAAGTATTTTACAATTCCAACTTTGATAAATATTGAAATCGCTTATTCAATGTTTTGGTTTGATGTAATTTTTAATCCATTTTAACTGTTTGTTTAAAACTTAATAAATAATTCATAAAAGATAATTTTGTAAAAAAGATTGCGCAAGAGGTTTGTACTGATCGCCAGTTTCGGTTCATGACTTCGATGAAAAAAAAATGACGCTATCGTTTTCGGCAGTAGGTGAACGGTACTCACGTAGTATTCCGATCAAGGCTATAACTTTACGAAAACCTACTTCATTGTGCAATTCACGAAACAGACTGGCTTAACTACCTAAACTTATAGATTATTCGTATTGAATGAATAAATAGTGCTTTACGTATTTTAAAAACACTTTATTTTTTTACATACTTGTGTTTTGATTTATTTATTTAACTTTTATTAAATTTTTATAAAGCTTTCATTGAAGTTCTACGGTATGCAAAAAAACTAATAAAAACTTTAAAAATATGAAGAGCAATTTTTTGTTAAAATACACTATAAATTATAACTATTTTGGATAAGATATTTGAAAAATCTACTTTCAACGTTATAGAAGGTCAGACAACGAGACTTTTTTTGTATACATTCGATAAGAGAAATTCAATATAATTCAGTTATTACGAGCGATTTTTCTTTTCAATGTATATAAATAACCTGAAAGTACGTGCAAATACAGTATGTGGAAACACCACAAAGAGGTAACTCAAAGAAAGAATATACGGTAAAGAGAATGAGTGAAACTGCTAATTATAGAAAAGGGTATTGTGAAAGGTAAAAAAATGTAAAAAAACTCGTGGGTGTACACGTAAGAAAAAAATCAAGAATAATCGTAAACCCAATTGTCGTTTAAATATGAATGTTTGTTTTATGATTTTTTTTTATACTTATTTATATTTTGATAGCAATTGAATAATCAGTTTTATTCGTTAAAACGAATAAAACTTCAACTTTTTTCTTAGAAATTAATTAACGTCATTCGTAATATGTTTCTTTTTAATTTATTCTACTGCACTTATTTCGTACTTAATATACTTTTGCGTATACAGATTGAGTCATAATTTTTTTATTTTCCACTTGATTCTAAATGTATTCGTTGAAAATACATTGAAAACTGTCATCTAGAAGGAAATAGGGGTCTGCATGAATAAGAAGTTATATTTAAAATTATTTGTTCCATTTTTATAAAAATTACATTTGTATATAGTCATGTAAAAAAAGCGTTCTACAATCATACTACTACTTCTTTATACTTTTACTGTTTTTACTGCTTAAAAATGTAATTGCATAAATTAGTAACTCGTTTATTGTAAACGATAAGATTGTTAGTCACGACGCTTAAACATCAAATTCTGTGCCTTCGGTAGCAGAGTAATTCCGCATTCTCCTTCCAAGTCAAGCTTAATTCCTGGTGGAGCTGACAGTGAAAACTGATGCACTATCCTCGCTCCGAAGAGGAATAAAATCATTCGAGCGAGTTCGTCACCTACACACATTCTTTTACCTTAAAAATAAAATAAAAAAATGAATGCTGATAAATTACGGTATCAGGAGAGTTGCGTAAGATTTTTAATTTAAAATACTGAAATAAAATTGCCTAATAATCACTTTTTAAATAATTATTCTGTAGGTACCAGAAAAAAGGTGCTGCGACGCAAAACTTTAAAGGATAATTAAAAAGCAATTTGACGGATCTTACCACACTGGAAGGGCAAAAAGGCATCTGGTTTAGCGACGCTGCCATCTTCTGCTATGAACCTGTCGGGTTTGAACTCTCGCGGATCTGACCAGTACGAAGGGTTCAAGTGAATGGCCCACTGCAAAGGTATTATCATACTGCCCTTGGGAATGTCGTAATCCTCAATAGTCGTGTCCTGCATGGGCCGGTTGTGAGTTCGATGAAAAAAAAAAAGAAGAACGCAATGGAAATGTCAGTTAGTTTGCATCGAGTTAGAGAGCAAATGGAAATGTTTTCAAAGTCGTTGTAATGATTAATCATGTGGAAACGCGGAAGTTCAAGGAACTGCGCCAGGGTCGTGCTTTCAATAAATTCATTTTGGAGGTCTTGGAATAAAGCAATTTCATTTTCACTTTTTCCATGTCGTATATTGTCAGTGGTTTTTCTTTATAATTCTTATACTTCAAGTTCTTGCAAGGATTCACTTTAATTTTTCATGCATTACTCATTTTTCGAAATAAAATTGATACAAATGTTTATTCTATCAAGTAGGTATAGAGGAAGAAAATTTAACAACTATTTAAAAAAACGAACGAAGAGGTTACCTCGGTGGTACCGTGAGGAATGCCTGTAGGCACCACTGTTTTGAGCCGTTGGACCTCCATTATTGCAGCCTCTAATCGAACCAACGACGGTCTGTCCTCCAGCGTTGGTTTTTTCTGTCCAATCACGCTGTCCATTTCGTCTTGAATTTTCCTCTAAAATAGTAAAGAAAAATATCGTTAAAAAATCAGTTTATAACTTCATCACGCTGCGAAGCTGTGCGTCGATCCTTTCGGATTATCCCCGATTCCCAGTCGACGCTCGTATAATTTAATTAAAAGTATTTGAAGACGATTTTGAGTACCGAGCGACTCTCACCTGCTCGTCGGGGAAAGCAGCCATAAAAAGCAGGAACCACCGAAGCGTCGTCAAAGTCGTATCAACGCCAGCGCCGTAAATATCAGCCAAAAGGTAAAAGCACTGGGTCTCGGTGAAAGAGTCGAGAGGCTCTCCATTTGCCACGCGACGTTTCATTTCCTCGTCGTAAGCCGCTAAAAAGCTGTTCATTTCGGCCGGCCATTTTCTGTGCTCCTCCATTATTTGCCGGTACACCGCGTGAGTCTTGCTTTGTCCGTCCACAATCAGCTTCATTATATTCCCGTAGCGAGGCACGAATCTTTAACGTTCAAGTGTCACAATTGTTCATAGTAAGTTGTGCATCGACATGATTTACCTAAGTTTCGTATTATATCGTAGCTCCTTTTGAAAAATGCACATTTCACACACAAAGTAGAAGAATTTAAATTTATCTCGAAGAAAAGCTCTTACTGCGATTTTTCCACAAAAAAGTACTCGAATACTTGTTCGTTATAGGACAATTATATATTGTTATCAACACACGCCTGTTTTATAGTTAATATAATCTTCTGTGAATCGGTTGGGTAGGAGAGCCATGCATTTACGATACGAGAATGGCGAAGCTTTTAATCAAATAATTAATAATTACATTGTTGATTATTTTTATTGAATGGAAAAACTGACAAAAAGCCCAGTAGTAAAGATTTATTAATTAAAAATTTCTACTTGTTAAAATTGTTGCTGCTAATAAAAAGGATGACTTATTTATCAGTCTTGAAACCAGAGTTTGGTGTTTCAATCTCGACTATTAAAGATTTATTAACTTTGCAATAATGCAATAATTTAAAGTTTTTTTTATTATTCTAGAGTTCAATATATTTCGATTAATTTTTAAGTACCGGAATGATGGCCTTATACCGGTTCATGCAAAAACATCATTATCCCTTCTGCAACATTTTTCTCATACATGAAACATTCACATTGTTTGCTATACCTTAAAATGGGTAAAAAGTTAAGAGGTCCAGAGATGCCAATGTGTTTTACGCCTTCTTCCTGCATGAGCTGCAGCCATTTCCAAAGTTCATCGTCTTCATCGTAAACTTTGCCAAACACTAAATTATTCATTATATTGCCAACGCAATGGTGCAAGGTGTCGTGAGGATCCAGCCCTGCATCCGATTTACAGCGAGCTTCGAGTTTCTGTTTAATCAAGAAATTAAATGCATTATTCATTGGCTGCTGAATTGACAGAACATTTAACGAAAGGCACGAATACTTGAAAGAAACAAAAATTTGAGTTCTTTTTTTTATATGTAAACAGATTGAAAATCATTTCATTTAAGAAGCTAAAAATTGGACTAAAACTATCTAAACTAATACACTGAGAAAAAAGTTTACTAATCACAATTAACCATTACTTGCTTTAATTAATATTTACTTGTTTCAACCAA
>JAWWEN010000024.1:1748892-1774081 GCA_035582955.1 Sycophila texana | reverse complement strand
ATTTATTTGTTTCAATCAAATATTAATTGAAACAACTAAACATCGATTTCGATTTCTTACTTTTTTTTCAGTGTACTACAACATTGAATTTGTAGGTTTATATATATATCATAAAGAGCTTAACTTAGGGTTTTATAGAGAAGCGTGTACATCGTTAAAAAAAAAAACACGTTATAGGTGTAGAGTTACAAAAACCAGTGGAAAACTCCATAATTCCCATATAAACCAGTCGTAAAAAAGTCATCAAAGTAAGCCCGCTTACCAGAAGTGCTTCCTCGACGCCCGTCAATATCTTCTCCTCGAGCTTCTCGCGCCTGGGGCTAGCAAACTTTATCATGCCGAAGTTCTTCAGGCAATTCGCCGTAAACCTCCGCTGCTCCTTCCACAGTTCTCCTTCGGACGCAATCAGACCTACAACAAGAAAATCGTCGTCTCTCTCTTCATCACAGGTTTTTCCCCGTGAAAATCGGGCCGCGCGTGCGCGCCACGTGAAAAGGCTACATACTCGCACGTCGTAACGATATTCCTAGCGAGCAACGCTACGACGTCCCTTTCACTCGTCGGCGGCGCTCAATCGCTAACGCAACGAGGAAAATCTAGATGAACGAATCAATGAACTTTCCTGGCGTGCGCGCGAAATTCTTCCACTTCACGAAGCGACGCGCTCGCTATAGGAAAAAGAAGCGAGCGGGAAAGGGAAAGGAGGCGAGCGAATGCATCGCGAGAAAGAGAGAAGAGAGGGAGAAAAAAAAAAAAAAACGGAGGCGGTAAAAGAATTACCGTCATTCCGCTTAAGTAGGCGCAGCCACTGAACTCGCCGAAGGATAATCCGCGAATGAATAAACAATGATTCTCCGCGCCTGAGGCGCTCTCTCCGCTCTCGCGACTTATGCTACTATTAGTCGCTCGCGCGCTGGCGCTTCCGAGGCTCCTCGAGGCGAGGGAAAAAAAGGCCGAAAATTCTCGCAAGGCGAGCAGGTCGCGATCGATCGGTCGATCGACCGTCGCATATTCGTCGGCGGCGCTGCGGGGAGCAGACCTCGCGAGCGGTCGTTGATATCCGCGCGGCGAGCGCGAATTGACGTCGCCGCTCAATGAGGAATATAAACTCGGCGAGGCTCCGAGTTTTCCACACTTTTTTTTTTCCCGCGCGGAGTGACTTGTTCGCTTGAGTCACGCCTTTAAGCTGATCTCAATGAATTTTCTATTGATTTATGCTTGTTTTAGATTACACAGCTGTTATGTGATACGACTGCTTGTCGGATTTATTGAATAAAGTCACACCTCTTTTTTTTTTTACGTAGGCTTCTTAAATGAGGTTTGTGTAGTGTGTTTTGATTAATGGAATAATACCATACGCGTTGTGAGAAATAACTGAAATAAATTAAATTTTCTGACACTTGCGATGTGTATGCAATGATCATATTTGAATGCCGATTTTAATAAATTATGTAATTGTATTTTCTTAAATCATGATTATATAGGGTTGTTGTACAATATAATTATTGCAATGTAGTCTACTACTGCAGTATTATGTCAAATAATTTAAAAGGAAATAAAACCATCCTTATTATAAGTATTTTCATAATTCTCCGTAATAAAAATATAAAAATATCAACATTTAAAAATGTGTTAGATTTCTTTCATGAAATGTGATGGAAGAAACTTTGTCTTAATAATAACTAAAAAAATACACAAGTCTTATTTTACAAAAGTCCATCGGGCGGAATGATGAACCTATACTGTTTCAGATAATGAAGATAATCGTAGTTTATTCACTGATGTAATTAATTAAAAATTTAACAACACTGTCCAAAAGTCACTTTGGAGCCTACAGGAAAACAGCGATCCACGGCTACTTCCTTGCAGCCCACGGCATAATTCATCGGCGCGCATAATTTCGCCGCTCAAAAATAGCAGGACTTGGCTCTATCACCTGCTCCGCGGGTGAACTCGATGAAAAAAGTAGCCGCAGAGTGCCCCGACGACTAGCAAAAAGAAAACACCGCGTCGTTCCGAAGAAGCGTATAAAAAAAAGGGAGCCGACTCTTTGTCCGCGGCTCTCTGATATCATTTATCTCGAGGCCGCGACGATCGCCCGAGGAGGGGGAGGAGTGCGGCGCACGGGACGAAGGATTTTTCGGGTTGCCGGGGGCGAATAAAAAATGCTATGACCGAGAGACCTATCGAGCCTTCCTCCGACCATTTTTTTTATCCTCGTCTTCGTCATGCAGTTCGTTCAAAAGAGCGCCGCGAGCGAATCAGCCAAGGCCGACTGCGACTCCCCGGGTATATACGCTCGGACTTGTCGCGCGCGTGCGTTGCGCGCCTCTCGGCGGATAGATTTCGCGGAGGCTGAAAGTCAGTTCCGGCTGGAAAAAACTACGACGATGACCGTCCGAGGCCCGTTCGTTAGGCCCCTGCCGCGGAATTTTGCACTTCCCTGTGCGCGTGTCATTATGCGCGCGCGCGACGCGTACGTGCTCGAATAAAAAAGTCGCTTGTGTCCCGGACGCTAGTGCCCCTTCGGACTGCCAAAGTCGACGCTGATACTCATTCATGATTGTGCAGAATTGACGAATTGGTTTAGGCTGGTTTGAATTTTTTTTTCTGATTGTGCACGCTCAGTCTAAAGAAGCGATGACGAAATGCTCGGCTGATATAATCTATCGGAGCACGAGAAATTTTTTATGATTCACCAGTACTTGACATTGGAATTTAATGTAATGCATTTATTTCTCTGTGATTTAATCTATCCTACATGGACTTTCATTGTTTCTGCAATTATTGTGATTGTAAGATTTTTGCTGTGTTAGAATACACCCTTCATTATTTTCGCGTTGATGAAAATTTTTAATAAACATCTTAATTGATAGTACCACTTAATTAATAAAAAACTATTATATGTTTATTGTGTAAATTTAATTATTAAATTCAATTTTTCATTAAAAACGTTCATTAATGTATTTCATTTAAAATCATCAGGATAGTAGAGCATGTAAATTTATTTTTAAACTTTATTATTATTATTTATTTTTTTATTACAAAGCAATCAAATAAATGGTGCAAAGTATAAGTATAAGAAAGTCTGATAAAATAAATTAAATTTTAATCACTGCCTTTATTATATAAAAAAAATTATCCTGATTTTGAATGTATGTATTACAAATCCGAAAACTTGTAATTTCAGACAATCGAGAAAAAAAGGAACGTCGCCTGACTTTCAGTATGAAAATCTCGCAGCCATACAAAGAGTGACAAGTGCACGGCTGCGATAATAAAAAAAAAGAAGTCGCGCCGCAGGGCATCACGCGCGATCTTGCGCCAGCGCGAAAAGTGATTTCCTGAGGCCTTATAGCTGTTAGTCCGCGAGTCCTTTAATTGTTGGCATCCGGCTGTGTCTTTTCTCTTTCCCGGAGCGACGGAGCCGCGGAGAGGCCGTCGGCCCGTCCTTGCGAAACTAACTGTAATTCTCGCCACGGATGCAGAGCATAACGACCGGGACCGGGACCGCGCGCGAGTCGCGCGGGACGACTTCCTTCAAGGAGATCGATAAAAGTGAGAGTCCTTCGCAACGGCCGCCTCACTCGGTCGCCGCACTGTGCCGCAACGTTATACTCATCTCTTTCTCTCCTCGGGGCTCCCTCCTCTCTCCTTCTCTCCCTCTCCCCCCCTCTCGCTTCCTCCTCCATTAATTCAGCACCTTTTTTTCGCGGTACTTCGCCGCGAATTATTAATTCCCGCGCGCCGGTGAAAAAATTGTTCGAGGACCTCAGCGCCTTTCTGCATTTGCATCGGCGGATTGGAATTCGGCGCCCGGTGGAGCAAAAAAAAATAAAAAAAATTCGGTTTCGAGAGGAGAGCCTGGAGTCACGTAGTGCGGAGTAATTATTGGAATTCGGTGTCGGTGGGCGAAGAAGAAAAAAATTGGGCTTCTCAGGTCTGAGGACACGAGGGCGCGCAGGTGTAATTCGATTTTAGAGGAGGTTCTATATAGTTCTCGCTCGACGAGAAAATAAAGAGTTGGTCGATTAGGCTGTTTTATTAGTATTTTTTCGAGAGGGAACTCGCGCGTGCGCTTCAACTGAATAATGACTAGGGGATAAGTTTTTTGTTCAATTTAAAAATAAAAAATAAAAATGAAAAAGCACTCAAAGTTGCAAAAAATTTATGATTTTTTTTCTGGCGTACATAAATTTACGTTGAGGATAAAGATATATTTTTAAACATGTGTGAAGGAAATTATGCAGTCGATTACTGCCGCTGTCAATGTTCTCCTTATTATGCACATACGATTAACAATCATTTTGATCTGTTTATTTTTTAGTTCGAGAATTATATAGTAGTTGATAAAGACAAATTATATAAGCCTTTGCCCACGTTATTACTCATAAATATGTTCTTAGAAAAATCCATAACCCGACTGTTCGTATTGTACATTGTGTCAACTAAAAAGTTGAAAATTTATATGCAAGTGATAATAATTACATTCACTAATCATTTACAGAAATTCTTTGTGTTATAAGTATCGTAAAATTCGATTACAATTTCGAGAAAATCATTCCTAATAAAATAATTAGGAAAGCAAATACAGTTTGCCCCCTCACTTCTAAATTATTAGCTCTTTTATTGATTTAGTTTTAATTTTTCCATTGTTATTTTGTACTGGGCTTTTAGCCCGTCTAATTGTTTAAATAAATAAATAAGTAAATAAATAATATAATTATGCAGTCATTGCACGACTGCTAGATTAAACAGTAAAAAATCCGATATAATTACGATAAAATTACTCCTAATAAAATTACTAATAAAATTATGCGATCATTGCATGATAGCTGTAGATTAAGCACTAAAAAGTCCAAAAAAATCTCATGAAACAGCGACAGCAGAGAAGATAAGAGGTGGACCATACGCGGATAAGATTAAGCTCGCGCACTCCATTCTAATATACGAATCGTCTTGCAGCAGGTGGAGCCTCGGCTCGGTCTCGCGCCGTCTCTTTCTCCGCAGCGGATGACCGTCCTCGAACTCGCGGATTCTTGCGCAATTGCGCGGCGACAAGTGACGCCTTTGCACCGCGGTAGAGCTCGCGGCTCTCATGCGCCGCGCGCGATCTCGATCTCGAGTCAATGCCGGCCGTACGTGTCGCCTCTCTTTCGCTCCTCATTCCGTTCCTTTTTTTTCTCCTTTTTATCTCTCCTCATTTACCTCCGGCCGGCCGCCTCAAATAGGGACGCGCGCTTATTGGCAAATGATACGTGCCCCGTGCGACGACCGGGGCTCAGGGTTGCCGCGCTCTTCTCGTTTTACGTCCGCGCAAAAATATATCCTTTGTGCCGCCGTCGCTGAGGCTTGTTTTTTTTGTTGCTTACAGGCCGGCGGATGAAAGTTCGGTGCTGCTGCCTTTTTTTTTTATTCGCGCGGCAGGTGAGCCGCGCTCGCCGCGAAGTCGGTTTTTTTTTGCGACGAGATCGAAGTAGCGTTAGAGAAACTTTCGCGTTTTCTGGGCCGTTTTTCTCGAGTGTAGCTTCTTTTGCGCTCCGGCGTTTCGCGGGATTCTTTTTTTGCTGGGAGGCTGCTCGCTTGGGATAAAAAAGTGGCGAGCACTCGGTTGTACGTGAGAAAGTGTGCGTTCTACTATTGCGAATTTAAAATAAAAAGTTTTGATAAGAAATTGGAAAATACTTTTGATTTTGTTCAAGCGTCGTTAGTCTTATAAAGATACGACTGAATGTTACGAAGATTTGAATAAAATTAAAATATATTTTTAGCAACAAAATTACTTAATTTATTTAATAATAATTGCATTTAAATTGCATGATTTTGATAAAGCTGGAAAAAAGAATCTGAAGTACTTAATCCGACTTGATCTTATAAAACTAATAATTGTTTTACAAAATTTCGAACATTTCTTAGTTATAACTTCCGAAAAATATTTTTTCTATATGTATATAATATAGTTTTTATTTAATGTAATTTTTGCAACCAAATCTTTTTCAGATTTTTTTATATAGTTTTCTCTACAGGGTCTCAAATTTACTTTATTATTCAAATCCACTGCAAAAGTAAAGTAAAGATTACGATTATTTCATCTACAACTTTATTTAATTTATAAATTAAAACAACACGAGTATAGTCAAAGAGCTATTCTTTTACAAAAATAATAAAAAAATGATTCTGTGAGTCTTACAAGTTTTTTTTTTTTTTAGTAATCAACTAACTATATGCAGCGAAAAAAAAGTGTCTCGGAATTCTTCACAGTCAATTCGCCTTTAGCACTTGTCTGAAAAATTCATACCTAATCCCCTACACCCTCTCGCTCCCTGCATTTTTTGCAGGTACCTCCAAACTCATCGGCATCCGCCGGCACTCGGCATTAATTATCCATCCCGCCAAAGGCGAGTCGCGCCTCCTCGTCGTCTATTTTTTTCCCCCGACGCGCGTCGACTGCATTCCCGCGAGTTCGCGATGCCCGCCGAAAGCAGCAGGAGATAATCTCGAAATTTACGATTTTATGTAAAAATCGCCTCGCCTTCCCGGGAATCGTGCGGCCAGTCCTAATCGGGCGTGAGTGGGGTCAATTGATACGGCGCGCAATAAAGAACCGGGAGGAGAGAAAGGATGCGGGGGACCTATATATGCGCGGCCGCCGGGCGACGAGACAAATCGCGCGCGTCGACTATAAGGCGGCAGCCTTCAGGTTCAATGTTACTCTCGCTTTCGATCGCCGGCTTCCACGAAGCGCGCATTTAGCAGCCGGTGACTCGCGATGCCCGCAGGCTCTGCGCGCGTATACCCTTTCCAATTGTCTAATCTCGGACTCGTTGTCTTTCCGCGTTTTTGCCACTGCCGGGATTCTCGGTTATGCTTAACCGAGGCAGGCGAAATTACACTTCATTATGTAGTTACGGCTGGGTAAACAGTCGTTGGCGGCTGGCTTTACGCAAGTTGGACTGCTGCCGTTTAGTAGCTTGCAACAGGGTAATTAGCATTTATTTAGTACATCACGATTGTTTAGGAGAACGTTCGTGGCACTCGGTGACAACATTTTTTTTTTTTTTTTTTTTTTTACACCGCGTGGAGTAGTGTGCGTTGGCTGGTGGTGATGGGAAAATTTTCTTATGTAATGTAATGGGGTATAGGCTGATTGGTAGAGGATTCATTTTATTATATCAGTAATGTTGTCACGTAGATGAGTGAAACGACCGGTTAAGTCAAAAGGTTTTCTCGAAATCTGTAAGATTTTCGATCTTTATTCTATTAAGGTAAGATTTCGTAATCTGTCATTATTTCCTTGGCAGTATATACTTTCTCTAAAAAAAAAAACTCAAAATTTTCTTTTACATATATTCACTACTTCAGTCACGTCTTAAATTTCATTTTTAATTTCTTTTCTTAAATACGTGTATAGCTAAAAGCGAATAGTGTAATTTTTATTATAAATTACGAGCATCTGAGAATCTAATTGGTTATTAATTAATTACCCACATTTTTTTTCCGTTAGATTGTACTCTGGGAATACCAAGAATTGGTCATTGCAATATTAACGTTAAACATCGACTACTCGTTCTTTGTTTTAATAATAAATTCCCAATCGCAAAGGATTCTTACAATCGTTACTATTCATCGCTTAAATTATGAATATGGGTCATTAATCTAAAAATAACAGCAAAATTTATTGCTTTTCCCGTGCACAAGTGATCCGTAATATTTGAAAAATACGTAATTGGATAATTTAAAGAATTCTGATTGGCGTAAGAAAATCAGATAAGAACAAATAGTTCTCGATGTTGAACGACCGTGAACTGCAAAGACAACGCAGTTTTTTGCGATGCACAGCATTGTAGGATATAGTGTGAGAGCGCAAGAAAATGCATAAACTATTCACGTTTTTAACGCTTCAATGCTTGGTAAGAATTGAAAGATAATCTGTCTGATTGAATAAACGCCGTGATCAACCATAATTCGACGGCAATATCACACATTATTGAAATTTAATTCTGTTTATCGTTGAATATTACATCAATTTTTTGCCTGCTATCTTCTTTTAAAGCCAACTGCTGTAATAAAAATTTGCATGTTCAAAAATTTAAATTCATAAAAAATATTCGGCGTTCGAACAATTTCCTAAACTTTAAGAATACAAGGAAATTGATTGGATTGATTTTACTTATTTTTTTTAAATAACTTTTATTTTACATAACTCATTTTTTATATTTAAACACATTCAGTAATCAATGTAATGTTTATTAAAAATGAATGTGTTGTGTCTTTAATTCAGACAAGTTAGAGGAATTGTTGAAGTGCGTGATTTTAGGTGAAGAAATGTATCCTACTTTAAAGTATAGAAAACAAGTAGTAACTATCTGCGGTTAGTCGGCCTTACTCTCTCCTAAGATCGTACTACTTGTTGCTTAGAATACAAATGTAATGTCATGTTCCGCTGGAGGTTGTTAAGCAAAATTTTTAATGCGGCGTTTAAGATGCTCGGCATGGCGTATAGTTAAATAAATTTTAATTTTTAAAGTTACAATAATTTAAAAACATCCGAAACTTTATGAAGTTTTCGTCGATATTACATTGAAGTCAAAGAGTGTAACGAAAAATAGTGATTGATTAGTATTATTTGTTTATACGCGTAAATGCTGAATCTAGGTTAAGTATAATTAATGAATTTTATCTTTTAATTGCATTTTATGTAAGGGTCGTTCAGTTGAATGATCGAATTATTGAGTGACGAGAACACTTACGTCAATCTTACATTTATCTTGAGTGAAGATAAATATAGTTATGAAAAAAATTTACTATTATTACATTAAATCTATGGGTCAAGTAATATCGAAGCTGTCGGTTAATTACATGTTATTTTCAATCTGCTACAAATCGCTATAGTTTTCACCGTGTCAAACGATGATAAAATTTAACACTAGACTAGAAAATACACAATCTATTAGCATTGCCCCATTTGTTTTAGAAAAAACATTGGAAAAATTTCCTAGAAACCGTCGATTTCATACCGGCTTTAATTAAAAACTGTAAAATAAACTACTTTGCTCCTCAAAGATCTAAATTAATGATCTAAAATAAGCAGTTCATTTCGCGAGGTTTTATCTACCTCCTCGACGGAAAAGTGAGCGAAGCTTTCTTAAAGAAGCTGTACAGAACGTTCAGCTTAATTATTGGTATTGAAAATTTTTGCACAGAATGAATTTTTGAGCTGAAAGGCTCCGAAGTCAAAAGTGCCTCATTTAGCCTCGATTTCCCCTATCGTAGCGGCGAAGGCGTGGCCGGACTCTCTCCTTCTACTTCAGGTGCAGCCGAGAGGAAGGGATAAGGCGCGAGGAGCAGTAGGAAGATCCAACACGTTGGGACTTTTTGGCGGGTACACCGAAGCACGAGGCAGAAGGAGAATCCTGCAGCGAGGTGGGGAAAATTTTGGTAAATGCACACACCTATTAAGTATATATAAACGCACGAGAAAATCGCAAACATGATCGCCAGAAATGCATGCAACATGCTGCAGACATTGATTTGGCCAATTTGTATAACCAAATGAGAATTTGTACATTTCATTTTCTGAAAGAGAACTTGCGATTCGGCATACTAACGATACGAAGAAAGATCTTTAAAGAACAAATGTGCAATGACTGTATAGAAATAAATTTATGACAGTCAGGAGAGGAACTGTATAATTCATTTTTTTGAAGCAAAAACTGCAAGAAATTGCATCTGCTCATTAATGTTTCATAGTGTCTTTATTTACGTAAATAATAGATTTTGGATTTTTAACTACTTGTACACTGATAAACTAATCTCTTGATCGACGATTAATATGATTATTACGGATTAATTTGATCATTCACCCCAACTGCACGCGTATAATTTAAATAATTCAGTATACAAGCGAGAGAATGAATGTGGCAATCAATAAAAATTTAGTACCTCAACAGAGAGAGAGAGAGAATTTCGAAACGCAGCGTAAATTGTACAAATATTGACCAAACAGGTAACGCTTACGTCTGCAGCGCCAGGCTAGTTGCACTAAAAATAGAAAGACTTCTTATGCAGCTGAAAAAAAAAAGAGGTAAAACGAGTTGCACTGCTCTTTAGCGCGCGGTGTCTTCTCGTCGCTCTAAGATTGGCAGCGATAGCGAAAGAGATGAATGGAGAAATCACGGGGCCGTTGACTCAAGGCGGCGCCTCGTAAACATTACCGCGCTTATGCATGAACGCGTGCGCTCTTGGCACGTGCAACGACCATTTACACGAACGTGCCCTTTCTCTTTCTCTTCCCTTCTCATTTTTCTATCCTCACACTAATTTTCCTCTTTCTTTTTCTCCGCGGAATGTTGAGATGTACTTATAGTACATTTTCGTTTTTATATGCTCAATGCTCGCGGTTTTCTTTTTTCGTTTTACTAACATTTTATTTTTTGATAAAGTACAAAATTATGCTAGAAGAATAAAATAAGATGCGAAGGTTTAGACTGAGGTAAAGAAGCTTGGCAAGCTTCACCAAGGTTCAGCACTGACGTTAAAAGCTTTCGAAACTTAATGCGGAACGTGTGGTGTGGTGGTACACTTTGCTCAGAAACGGTTATTTCGTTTTTTCTTTTCTCTTAAATTCTGGTTTATTACACGATATTACGGAATGACACGATTTTATCTTAAAACACTGAATTTTGGCGAATAAAAATATTTTACAACAATCAAATTGACTTTTTGACCTAAAACTTTAAAAAAAAAAAAAAGAGTTCAATTTTTTTTTTAAATAATTTTATGCTGTATACGTATTTTCTTTATTATGTAACGTACGGTACTTATATTTTTTTTTATTTTATAATGAAGAATGTATAATAACCTGCAGTATAAATTATTTGATTTGAGTATAATCTTTGAAAATTCTTAGTTATTTTATTTATTTAAATTTAGTGCAACTCAATGTCGCCCTATGACTAATCCGCAACAGCGCAAATAAAACACAGAAAAGGCTGTATAACGAATACAATTTCGATTTTAACGTTAATTGAAAATGATAACTTCTATAAATTTACCGTTGCTTTAATTATTAACAATAAACCAATTTCCTTTTTACAGTGTAGGACCGCACTCGCACAAGAAATTTTCATTACTTCTTCGGCACAAAGTAATTAAAAAAAAAAAAAAAAAAAAAAAATATGTTAAAGTCCACATCGAAAGAAAAACGTTAGAACATAACTGTCACAGGATTACAAAAAAAAGCTCCGAGTAAAACGTCTTCCGCAAGCGAGACCTCGGGACCTCGCATTGCGTGAATTAGCGACCATGAAATCCAAGCCAAATGAGCAGGACTCTAACGGGTTTCCAAAATTCTCTATTCGCGCTGATGACCTTGTTTTTCGTGCTCTCTCACTCCTGTAATATCTTTTCTTTTTTCGGGACGCTAAGACCAGGCTATAATGCGATCCGTCTGGTATTCTCGTTTAGTAGGTTAGTCGGTCCCCAGACGCAGAGTTCGTTAGAGGAACCGTTACATCCTTATACATCGGAGGAGACCGCCCTTCCATTGTGAGCGCCTTTGTGTCCGCTTCATTATTGTCCGTTTCGCGGATCAACGCAAGAGTCAAAGAGAAAAAGAGAGAATGTACCGTCGAAACGGGACGTGCGCGCGCGCGGCTGCCGCTGCCGGGGCTCCGGCAAGGTCCAATTTATGAAGGATGCTCGCGGCCTTTACTCGGAACTGTAGGTGTCCGAAATTTCACAAATTATTTTCGAAAACCGAGGAGGAGGACTGGCATGTTAACCGCTTCCCGTACCCTTTTTTTTTATTTTTACTTTTATTGCTATTTTAAGAAAAGGTGGATTACATTTAACTAAAGGGAAAGGGATGTAGCAGTGAATTCTCTCGCTTCTGTGAACACTGAATTGGTTATTGGATATGAACCTTTTAAAAGTAGCCAAATTATGTGCGAATTCAGTTTTTAATCTGTTGGAATATTTTAATAAATGAATTTTTTTTTTATATATTTTAAAATTATTTCTTGAAATTAGATAATTATTATTTTTATTCGCTTGAAGACAATGTTGCAAAAATTGAAGAAAGTAGATAGTAATTTGTATATTAAAGGTGTTCTAAATTATGTTTCTATGTCACAACTTGAGAGTCAATGACCTCTTCGTGAGATGATTAATGGATAGAATTTATCTCTTTGATTATCACAGCAATCTGTGGATATTTTACTCAAATATATGTGAATTACTGTTTCGAAAATTGCATTACATTGCGCTATTATTAAAGAAGTAATAGTTTATTTTTTGCTTATTAATGCATTTATACACTTAATACACAAATAAATTATATTTTCCAAATAAAGAGAAAATCTGTCGTGAACGTATAATTTTATTTTATTTTGCATGAACATTTTTGATTGAGCGAATTTATTTTAAACGTGTATTAATTCTACTTTCTTTATTATCCTTGAATATTCAATGCAAGACAGTGCGTCAGATTTTTTGAAGGATGCAATTTGTATTGTATTACAAATGTGGAATATTCTTATACTTGGAGGTATAAAACGATTTTATTCCCTAAAAAAGGATAATATTTGAATGCTAATATTTTTCTCCAGTAAAAAAATGATTTAAAGGTCTATAATTTCGTCTTTATAGGCTTATAAAAAGCGCATAATTTCTATGAAAGTGGTTGCTATAATGTAGTCTCTGATCTACTTACCGTATCCTTTCATTATGCCATGAGTGAGGAACAACGGTGCCCTGCCAGAAAAGGTATCCTTGGCAAATACCTGGCGCACGATTTTGGGATCGGAGATGAGGACGGTGTAAACTGAACCCATTCGCAGGCCGCAGACAGACCCATATTTCCAGGCAATTTTAGCTAAACTCTCGTGAGGAGCTTTAGGATCTAATTGTAACAAGTTGCCGATGATGGGCAGACTTCGTGGGCCAGGTGGCAGTCGTCTCCTTTTTCTGCCAAGATATGAGGCCAGCAGCACGAAGCTAACAATCAGCAGGCCGTATAATATATACATTTTAATCAAGCTGAAATTAAAACCAAAGATTATGATTTTTTAAACTAAATTGAAGAAAAAAAAGCTATATACTAAAATGCACGGTATAGAGAGTGCAAATCACTTACTTTGTTAAAATAAAATATTTTTTAGTTATGGTTATTGTAATCCTTACTCTTTTCTCATTTTTGATTTATTTTTTTTTTAGTTTTTGCAGATTATATTAAGTTACATGTTAGTCTTAGTAATCCTTATAGTGACGTATTAAAATTTTAATTTGATTTATTAGCACCAATTGAGGATGTACTGACGTTCAATGTTCATACATTGAATATATATTCGAATACTGAGAAATTTACTGAAACGGGCGATAAGAATATAAAACTTTAGAGGACCATCCAAGTTCGTTGCTCCTGATACAACCGAATTTACATGATTTCTGAAAGTCTTTGATAAGATTATTTATATTGAAGTGTAGATCTGCCATTTATATAGGGAAAAATAATTACACACTTTGATAAGTGTAATAAATAAAATTTTAAACTTCCAGTCGCAATTACCATTTTATTTTTTTACACCTTTAATATTTGTTTTTTAAATTACAAATTTCGATAAAGTTATTGGGAATTTCACTTAACGTACTCAGTGTTGTAAGTATTTATAACAATTAAGCAACTGCGAAAATTAAATTCAAACCGAATTTGTCAGTCCGCGAAGATCACGTGATTACACTCGCTGAATTACCAAGTGATGGTCAGTGTGGCTTAACGAAAGGGAAAGTTGTAGGCAAGCCTTAACGTTTTTATCGTATATACTCGAGTTTGTAAAAATTCGATGACTTTATAAAGCAAAAAATAAACTTACAGTGCATACAGCAATATTCATTTACGACACGCCACCGTTCACTAAAATATTACCGCAGGCTGATTTAAATAGCTTGGACGAATGTACACTTGCGTACTACAAAAGAAGGTAGCAACCAGTTCTCCAGGGTTCCAGCGGTCTTCTGGAGACCTGCGTCTCCAAAACGATCTCAGCGCTTCGTCTTCGTGGCGATTCGAAACAGAGATGAGTAGGGTCGAGTCATTTTTTTTTATCTCATCTCTGTTCGAAATCGGAAGGAGACAGTTGCGCGAATGGCGGAAAATTTAAACGTACTGATGATTAGGAAAATTGTTTAATTATTGAATGGTTTGATGATTCAAAATTTAAGCCATAATTGAGGAGTGAATATCCCTTTTTGCACTTACAAATAGATTTCTTCTAGACCTTCTCACCGTAAGAAGCAAGCTTTAACTGATACCGAGACTGCCGTGCTCGTGTCTGTCGTTTTCTTGATCTTAGATTACCTTGATATTTTGACTTCCAGATTTATATATACGTGAGCAGCAGAATATCTAATGACGTGTAGAGATCTTAAATTGCGATGACTGTTTTATTTTTTCTAGAAGAGAAGTTAATTTTTTAATTTTATTTCACGTATTATGTTTTTCAAAATGTAAAATTATACAAGATTCTCGCGTTTTAAAATTATTTAATTTTAGTTCACTTTAGTAATCAAATTTAAAATTATTACAGTATTTTTTTATCTGTTATTATCGTCTTCTTGTACTTATCTTTTTACTTTAGATTGGTCTTTAAATAATTTGGATATGGTCCTATATATATACATATAAATATATAAGTCTATCCTTTTTCTTCTCTTAACAATCTTAATGAACAACTTCGTGGGTAAAAATTCCAGGAACTTTGGACAGAAAGCAGTATCAGAGCGCGAAATTTAAAAAACTGTATTCACTTACTTTTTAAAAACAAAGTTGACTCTGTAGTGTGGCGTGAGTTTTGGTAATTAGCTGTGCATTAGTAAAAATCTGTGTGACACTGTAAAGTATCAAGAAATATTCATACATACATTATACTGATGTATAACTTTGATTAATAAACCGGAAATCTAAAAAAACAGGCATCCTCCAGAATTCAAGAAGACACGACAAGGAATTTTTTTTTTATTTCATTAATTTCATTACGTAGCCGCGCTGTCTGGCACAGGCACATCTCGTTTACGTTATAAATATGCAACAAAAACTTTACAAGCGAAAGACTGCGACATGTTAAGTTTAAAAACATCTCGTCGTGGCACGGGCATCTCGAATGCGTCAGCATAATTTCTCCTGACAAAATAATTTATAATTTCAATGCACGCTGGAAGTCCTGAGGGAATTTATGATAATTTTAAAAATTGTTTTTCGGTGTTAATAATCTCTTATTTTCGTTCCTTAAAATTCAAGTAATTAATTTGAAGGATTTGCACTTGAATAGAGATTAATCAAATAAAAGTCGTCGTGGCATAATTAAAAAGAAGTAGAATAACGAAATGGCATTATTATTATCAAATTTTACAATTTGAATTAGGTTTAAAAAATTAAATACTTGTGAATACTTATATAATACTGTACTCTGTATCAGTAACAATAATTTGTTCTATTCGAAATATTACTAATTGTAAGTCTAGCAACTTTTCTCTTCCATCATTAAGTCCATCATTTCTTCAGAACCATAGTCATTTCCATCTCCGAATTTCAATCGTAGCATTTGAAAAAAGTTTGAATAGCCAAGTATAAAAAGCAAAAAAATAAAAAAAAACTCGGCAATCAGTGACGCACATAGAGTCACGTGCAACACGACAATGCCATTTATCGGGTGCAGTCCCGATCGCACTCGACTGAGCCTCCCGCTTATGATGCAACGCGATTTAAAGCAAGTCGCCGGCGAGCTCGCATGCGGAGTGTGTGCCTCTGGCTTACCTTCGATCTCGATCGAGGGCAACGACTGCGAAGCATCGGTACGGCTCCCGCTCGAACGCGCGAGCGCGCATCTCCTCGTAAGTGGAATTTTCTCTGCTTGATGCACAATTTCGATTTTCTTTTATCCTCTGCCTCGATTCTGCACCTCCTGCGGCAGCCGCGTCTCGGAAAAACACCAGGACGCCAAGCGCTTGTTTATTTATAGCGATTTTTTTTTTCGTTCTCTTTGCGAACGCGGTTGTTCTTCTAATGGTTAATAACAGGAACTCGCGCGTAATTGCATGATTATACCAACTCTGTAAGGCTGTTGCGGAAACATTCTGATCTGCTGAAGTGCGCCTGATTAGCGGATAGTTTCAAAATGCTTCTGAAGGTGGTGCTAATGAGCTTCAAATTTTAGTTACCTAATAAAGAGCGTGATTTGATCATTTTTTGTAGAGTATATGAGTCCTCTGATAAAATTTTGAACTAAGTATAGACTGCACGAAATGTCTGTAGTAAAAATTACTATACTGTCTGGGAAAGTGGTCACACACTGTAATTCTGAAAAAAATTGCCACGTTAATTTTACTTGTACGTACAGTTAATTTTACTATAAAATATATTAATTTCTTTGATAATTACGTTTTGTGACCACTTTCCCATTAGGATATTAGTTTTTACGCGAACATTTCTCTGAGTGTAGCATGTAAACTTTTCGCATTATAACTTTAACAGAAAGACTCTTTATCCCTTTGCAAAATTTGTGAGCAATATAAGTTTAGAAAAGTACACAGTCTCATAGTAACTACAAATGGCTCAAGTTCGTTAAATGCAGAGAAAACGTGTATTTTCCATTATCAGTTTAAATAATTACATATTTTAATTCAGCCTTCACTTACATTGTTTTACTAATATATGTAAATCGCAACATATATTATCACTTTTTGACATTGCAGTGAGCAAATTTTCCCAAGTAGATAAACTTCCATATAGTATTACTTATAGAATGTAATATTATGCTTTAACTTGATCTTCAATTTCTGCACGAATTATCGATTAAATTTAAATAGATTGCTTAAAAATAATAAGAATAATAATCTGATCTATTTTAATAACCAAGAGATAATATAAATAATTATTATCTAATAGCTAGAGTAGATCGCAAAATTATTTGTCATTTATTTATTTGAATAAAAAACTATTATTTTTCTTATTTAAAAATAAGCGGCTTTGAAATGCATAAAAAGCGTATTTCCACAAATGGGTACGAGCTAGCCACCTTTGCGATTAATCGATAGATAAGTGCGAGAGAAAATTCGCCGTTTGATCCCGATTCGCCCGCGCGTGTATGCAAATGTGCAGGACGTATAAAGTAACAGACGGTGTCTAAAGCGAAGTTGCACTCGCAGCAGAGTGCACTGCAGTATACTCAGCCAGATTGGTCAGAACGTTCAATGACCGACAAAGGTCATTGCTGGCGTTAAATCTGCATTTTGCCGCTGAGATTCCTATCTTCTCTATGTCTCTTGTTCGGCAGCCATCCTTTTTCACCTCTGCATCTTTCTCTCTCTCTCTCTCTCTTTCTCTCTTTCTCTCTCTCTCGTTCTTGCATTTTTTCTTTTTACATACCTTAGCCCTCTTTTCTTTTTAGCGAATTTTTTATATCACCTGCAGGGTCATTTTAGACCATTAATGTCTTACGCTTTTAAGAACTGATCAGCGCGATTTTCTCTTACAGAAATTTCATTGTTCCTTTTTACTATTATTATACTGCTTTACGTCACTTTCCCATACAACTTAATAATTTAACAAGTATAAACATCTTGTACAAAATTTTGCGATCGGCAAAAAGATCTTATTGCGAGTGTCTTCTATAAAATTAAATTTTAAACACATCTGATAAAATAAAGAGCTAACTTCACTCTAAATTATCGTCGACACAGGTTACCGTCGAATCGACTAATCGGCTGCAGAAAAACGTCCTGGATCCAACTTTGAAGGAGAAATCCAGAGCGGAAGTTTTTAAACAGTCAAAGTACGATCAGCAAAGGCCAGAGAGTGAAAGACGATCGAGCTCGCTTCCCGCGGCGGATATTAGCTGCATTTAGAGTCTAACCGTTTTTACATTTTTACCTGCGAGACGAGAATGGAGGTGCGCGCGGGCGCCCGAGAATCGGTGCGTGCAAGGTGCCCGGAGCTAAAAGTGGGGTGGCGTCGGCACTCGGTGGTCAACGGTGGAGCCGTTATTTATGGGCCTCCACCCGCTGCCGGAGAGTCGAGGGCCCTCCGAGCCGGATTCTCTCTCTCTCACTCTTTCTCTGTCCTTCTCTTTTTCTCTCTCTCTCTCTCTTTCTCTCTCTCTCTCTCTCTTTCTCTCTCTCTCTCTCTCGCTCTTTCTCTCCCCGAGTCCCTTGGGGCTCGGGCGAGGAGACACCGGCAGACGGCGGACAGCCATCTAGATAAAAGTCCGCGTGCGTTGAACGCGAGAGGGGAATGCACTGGGCCCCGGAGGAGAGGCTGCGGGAAGCTCAACGGCCGCCGCCGAAGTCTCCCGATCTTCGGGGTACCAACCCCGCTCTCGCTCGTTCTCTCTCCGTCTCAGGGCTGCGGCCTTCAAAAACTCACTTTCTAAAGATCGCCTTGAGCCGATCGCATGATGTAGCTTTTCGGATATCTCGTTGAAAAGGGGAAAATTGAGCTCCTTTTCCCGTATTTTATATTGACCACTTGACGTGGGCTGACACCTTTCTTCGGTGCAGTTGTACTGAGAATTAGACGGGACGCGATTAAAGGAATCTTCTTGTTGCTTAAAATTTCTTTAAGTTTTATTTTAATTTATTAAAAAATTTAGATGTTCAGTTTCATTAATGCTTTTTTTTTTCTCGTAATGCCAGTTATAATATTGTGAAAGATTAACATTGTCAATTTTAAAAGAGTAAGAAAATCTGTAACAATATTTTAGTGAAATTAAATTAATTTTGTTTATATTAAATTATATTTTATATTATCCACTTGACGTTCTAGAATATTTTTGTATTGAAAAAGTACTTGATATTGCGAATTTTGGGTTTTGTGACAAAAATGTAATCAAAGCAATGCTCTAATGTTGCTAAATAAAATCAAAGAACGTTAAAGGATCATTGAGCACACGTGGAAACATCCAGAAATTTTAACGTTTTAGAAACGTTTGAGAAATGTTACAATCAATTTCAGATGATTTAAGATATTTCTTTTAAAAAATGACAGCTTCTTTTTAAATTTATGAATGACGACTTTTATTACTGAAAACTGCATTAATTTTCCGTAAAAGTTTCATAATAGATAAAGTAGGTCGTCCACTAGTAATTTTTTTTTTCAGTGTGGCAGTGCCCTATTAACGTGGTTATCATATTTTTCAACCAAGAGATTTCAATTTTGCATTGAATAAAAACCTAAATGATTGATTATTAAGTATCGCAAAGTGTTGCAATGTCTTACAGGCTGCTTTTACGAAGAATATTTTTCAATTAATTTTCAGTAATTGTAAAAGATTAATATTATTAACGTGAAAAAAAGTTCTGTTCAACTCGAAAGGAAACTAGTTCTGAATAAAAATTTGTAATAATATTTTATCGAAATTAAACTAATTATGTGTTTAAGAGCAAATTAACATGTACATTGAGTAAAGTATAAAGCGAAGTAAAAGAAAGGAGAATGCAATTTAAAGGAAAAAAAAAAGAGCCATTGAAATAAGTAAAACCATCCCCGGTGCAGCGCAGGTACGAGTTCGCATAAGCAGCTGGTCGTTCGCCTTGTACATGCGCGTGAAAAAGAGAGTGAGAGAGATAGAAGGAGAAAAAGAGGGTCCAATGCACTGTCGGAGTAATGAAATCATTTTTATTCTGGTCTAAGGTCGACTACTCCGGGTTCGATGAATCCAATTTTTTCTACAAACTTGCGGGTGCATGAATGCATCAGCTGTGCATTTACAAAAAGGAAGCAGACGATGAAGGAGGAAGAGGAAAATTTTGCGAATTCTGTTAAATAATAAAGGACTATTCATTGAAATCAGAAACTTCTAGAAGTGCATTCTGCAATTTTTATTTCCTTTAATTTACTGATTATAAAATCGTTTAATCACTTATTTGTTTATCAATATTTAAAACAAAATTATTTTAATTAGATAAATGAACACATCTTTTATTAAAAATCGTTCTATAAAATAATTATTCTATTGAATTCAGCAACTAGTGTAAATGTTAGGTAAAATTTCATTTTATTGAATTTCTTTCTTCTTTTTAAATTTACTGATTTTTACAACTTACTTTCATTATTTATTTATTGATTTACCAATCGAATCAGAAAATAATTTATTGTAATTAATCAAATAATCACAATTACGAATAAAATCGTTTAGAGCTGTAAAAAAAAATTCATTTAAATTAGAACAAAATGTAGTTGCACGATGTATACATATGAAGCGAAAGCAGCTACTTTTAGAAGTTAACGTCTGCAAATAGATCGTTGCAGAAATAAGTTTAGCTGAAAAAATAGGGAATAATGAACTTTAGATTGCGTCGATCCTTCCGTAGTGGATTCACTTAAGGTGCAAGGATTCTCTCTCTCCCACTCTTTCCCTCAGTCTTTTTCGTTCTTTTATTCTGGGAGAGTGGAGAGGTATTCGTACCTCGCTACCACCACCCCATGTGGACGCCGACTTTGGCGTCCTTTTTTTTCTCCTGGGATTTCTATTGGTTGGCTCTTTTTATCTGCCTCGATCTCGGGGTGCTTGACCCTTTTGTGTGCAGCTGTTTTGTGCTATTTGGAGAAATACTCAATTATTCACTTTACGAGCTATCACTGTAATGTTACCATTATTGCCTTTGCTTCTTCGGAATTTCCTACACGTAATTGGTAGATATAGCTGTTTATTGCGTGTTATCATTATTCACTTAATAAAATCGTAAAAAATTCATTTGCATGCACATCTTTATACAATTTAAAATTTATTTTATAAACAATTTTTTTAAACGGTCAGTTTCATTTGCTCGATCGCAATGAAATCCATTTTTAAATTGGTATCGCAAAAATGGTATAGTATACCTAACAACTTAGTTAAGACTTTAGTTTATTTAAGTACACCTGCACTTGAAGATAAAAAGAAATTGTAGCTTCAAACAACGTAGTTCGTTAAATTTGCAAATTCGCTTATAAAAGCGTCAGATCTCCAAAAATAATATTTTAATTGAACAAATAAATAACAGCAGTTAATTAATCAATTTACGTTCATCAATCAATGCAGAAGCTACAAGGATCATTCATCCCACAAAACGCTCAAAGGAGAAAATGAGGCGGGATCGTCACGAGTGAAAGGTCGACCGGCATCGATTTATCGGTCATCATACACCCGGTTACCCTCGTCTAATTCGAGAAAGGTAAAAAGTCAGTGACTTACCCCGGGCCGCAGTCCTCGGCGATTTTCTAGAAGAATCCTCGAAAGGACGTGCGGATGCGCTCGTACCTGCGCGCCCTTCCCCCTTCTCGTGATTATCCTATTCGTCCCGGTGCGTTCGCCCGAGAGGCGCGCGCAAGAATAAAGCGAGAGAGAGAGAGAGCGAGGGAGAGAGAGGGAGCGAGAGCCCGACAGGAGGGAGCAAGTGCGCTCGCGACTGCATCAAAACGAGAAAGACGGGCTGAAAGAGACAAAGAAAGAGAGAATGCGTGTGGACTCTAAGGTTCAAGGACCTGGTCCACCGCCTCCTCTGTATCCGAGGCTCCTGCGCCGTGGCCGTGTGTGTGTGTGTGCGCGCGCGTGTGCACGTGCTGGTGCGAGCGCGCGGCGGCGGCTCATCCGGGGGGTAGAGAACCTTTCTTCGCGTCTCTCTCGCCCGAGGAGCGACAGACGCGTGTCCTTGCAAGGTGGAAAGAGAGGCCGGAGCGAGGGAGCAGGAGGCGGAGGGCGAGGGAGAAAAAGAGAGTAGATAAAAGTGCAGTCAAAGACCCAGGTGCATGGGACTAACGCCGCGCGCGGCCGCCGATCGCCCGGGGGGGATATATATCGCCGCGGACCTGCATCGTCGGACCGACGACCGAACCGGCGAAATGTGAGACCGCGGCTATAAATAGATCCAGAAGTCCGTTGGGGCCTGGATCGAATTCGTTAACAGGACGCCGTCTCGATTCCGATGTGAAAATGCTAATTCGCAGCCGCCGCCGTACCTGCCATTCTCACTGTCGATTCCGCGAACTTTATTTCTTTATTATTTATTTTTTTTTTATTTTACAGAGAATAACATTCGCGCGTCGAGTGGACGATTTTTTAACGTTGTTTTTCTTATTTTAGCGGCGCTCGTTTGCATATTCATTTGTTAAATTTCAGAGGGGCGCGTTATCGCCAATCACTCGTGAATTGATTTTCAATTTCGTAATCAGTGATTGTTATTTTAATGACCGATTTTTTTTTTTTTTTTTTAAATTATTCGTTTAAATTCAGTTGTTTTTTTTATACTGTTGAAAGCGTATGGTTTATCAAATAATCACAAAGTACACAAAGTACACCCACACGATTGTTTGTACTGGATACCAATTTTTATAAGAAGTAAGTTGATAATTCTGAACTATTTAAATTTGCGAATGTATGATAGTTCTTTCTTGTGCAAAGTAATTTATTTTTATTCCATTGAGATGTATAATTTTAGTGGTACTCATGTAATTAAAATGGGCTTGGGCCCAAATATAGTGGATAGCAGTTAGTGAACTTACCACCCAATGGAAGCAGCGAACTTCCTCCCAGCAACACATCCTGCTACTTATTTTCTCTTCCAATCACTTTTCAATTTATTTTATCAATTATGATAAGAAATCCTCGTTTCTATTTAAGCAACTCCTCGGATGCTTAAATAAATATACATGCTTAAATGCAGATGTAGAATTTTGTGATTTTCGCTTCACACAAAGTCCCAACAAAACACTTGCGGAAAAAAGTACTGTTGCTATGGTGAAGGCTTACTTATAGGCCTGGAAATGACCACCTTTGCCGTTGCTGTTTTTTCGGACTCACGTGTGTCTTAATGTTATTTTAGGCGTAGCTCACGGGTCCAGTTGCCGATAGCGATAAAGCACCATATGCTCTAAGAAATCCAGTCCTAATCACATGGTGAAGCTTATTTATCCGAAATTATAAGATGTAAGTAGACACTAATGAATTAGCAAGTTTTTCATTATAATTCGCATTTAGATCGATTAAAATATGAAAAAGAAAATTAAAATAATTCTGAAATAAGCGCCAGCGATCTAAAACGAATCTGTAATTAATCATCGATAGTTTTTCTAGATGTTCCTAATTCTCTTGGATGCACTAAAAAAACTATAACACGAGGCTACGAAGTCAAATAGAAATTTGAACACCTTTTTAAAAGCCATAAAAAAAAAAAACTGTTGGAACTTCGGCGCTTTGGATCATTAAAGTGACTTTTATAGCTCGATCTTTAACTCACGGACGTCACAGCTGTTCTCCTTTTTCGTATACAGCGAATGCTGGCAGTATAGAAGAAGCTTTGGGACCATTTATGCTTGTGCAGTTCGACTGTTCAATTTCTCGCAAAAAAAAAGTCCGAATCCGGTCATCCATTCTGCTTTTTACGACCCCGCTGTACAAGTTCAGATAGTCAAGCGTATAAGTAATTTAACATTGCTGACCTTTCCTTTAACGGCGCACACGAACTTTCCCGAATTTACAGTCGCACCTCTCCTCTATCAATTAAACTGGAGCGCGCGAGTTTTAAATTCCTCTCGTTAATTTTGAGACTTTCTTTTGCCCGTGGGCTCGGGCCTCCCGATGCTTTTCAAGCCGCGATTTCTAAAGTCCCGCGCCGAAGTCCATTAACAAATTCCAGCTCGCAGCGAAAAATTTTCAACTCATCAATTAAACAAATTAAGATAAATACACGGTCAAAAGCATATATAATACAAGCACCGCGAAACCCGCGCGAGTGAGCCACTTTTTGCATTTTCACCTCGTCCGAGCGATAAGCAGTCCCGGCACTATAAAAGTTTGCAAAAAAAGAAATTGCATCGGCCACTGTACAGCCGAGCGGCTCGTTGTAAATCGTACGGCGTACCCGCTCGGCCGCAGGACTCGCTACGCGCCGCTCATATAAAGGCGCCGAATCGGGCGCTCCTGTTGAGGTAGGCCGGGGCGCGCCCGAAAGCTCCCGTTTCATTTCTCCTCGAGAGCAACCTCCCCCGCGCCCCCCGCGATGGAAAGCGCCCGGGAATTTCGGGTGTCGTAATTCGAGCGATTTTATAATTTGCACGGCGGGGCGCGCTCGCCGAGGCGGCCGCGGGGTGGGAGAGCCGCGCGGGGGTGGGGAGCGACACTTTGGGCCCGGGAGGTCGACGAACTCCGACGTAAACTGGGTACGCGGAAGGCGGTCGAGTGTGCATGTCGAAGCTTCGCGCGATTCCCCCCCGCCCGAGCCGCCCGATAATGGAACGATGACGCGCCGTTTGTTGCAGCGCGCGGCCCGATCGATGATGCGCGTCGGGCGGCTCTTGTGGAGCGAGGCGGCCCCGCGGGGAGTTTCGCGGGGACCGTCAGGAGGCGGGACGTGGGTGAATTGGCGCTCGAGTGAGGTAGGCCCGGATTTTCGGATGAGAAAGCTGCGCACTGCGGATTTATCGAAGGCGCCGGGAGGTGAAGTTTTCACCGGAATTACGTGACCATTGCGCAGTGCATGCACCGGGATCTACGTAGGCCGCAATAAACTTCTTATTGTTTTTACATTTTGTATGAAAGTGTGCTAATTAAATTTTTTTTTTTGTTATTTACTTTATTTTATTATTCTACCTTTTTAAGTGCTTTAAAAGTGCGATGTTCCTTTTTCTTTGTAAAAACTTCGTGTTGAAATTACCAGTATCAATGCTGTAGGAGCCTTCAAAAATGCATTGCGCTCCTGTACTACTAAATTGTAGTTTCTTATTATTTGATTAGTCTTAGAATGCACTGCGTTCCCTTATTATTATTATTATAAATTTTGGCTCTTTTTATTGATTTAATTTTCATTTTCATATTGTTATTTTGTAATGGGCTTTTAGCCCGTCTAATGTTTTAAATAAAAAGTTCTGTTTCTAATTTAGCTCCCTGTAAAATGAAAATATGAAAATTCACTTAGAAAATGTGAATAGTGAAAATTTGCACGTGAAAATTCGTCCACATATTGAATCAGTGGAAGACATTTAACATAAAAAAATGTTACTTATATTCACATTTTCCAAGTGAAATTCACATTTTCAGATTTAAAGAGCTCAGAATGATAAAATAAAGGTCACGTGCAAATTTTCTTAAGGGGACAAGCCTATGTTAAAGCTCGCAAAAATTGAGACGTATTCTTTAACCGATCTAAATTTTTCTACAAA
>JAWWEN010000024.1:1733410-1748792 GCA_035582955.1 Sycophila texana | reverse complement strand
TCTTTACAAAAAAAATATGGTAATAAATTCATTTGTAGAAAAATTTAGATCGGTTAAAGAATACGTCTCAATTTTTGAGAGCTTTAACATAGGCTTGTCCCCTTAAATCACCTTCAATCAATTAGTACATTCTAATTGATTTTGAGATAAGATTTGCATCGCCGAACTGTCAAAATAATCGGCATGAGTCTTTTTTTTTTTTTTAAATCGCGTAACTGTATACCGAACATAAGTTATCGTGGCGGGTATATCAACGTTTAGCACGACTGCAGGGATCCCGTGAAATTCCAAGTCCCGCCGTCACCCGCGTCATCGCTCACGTCTCTTTCCACCTCCCCACCTCGGCTTGCCGATCTCGATCGCGCAAACGGCTTAGCATAATTAGAACCGCGAAATTTTTTACGGTATATTCGCTAACACGCTCGGGGCTTGTAAAAGAAAGAAAAAAAAAAGGCGTTCGATCTCTCGGCGAGAGACCTCCATCCACACATCCGCATCCGCGCCCGTGCGTGTGCCCCGACGCAACCGAACTGCGAACCGGACTTACGAAATGCACGTACGGTACCTACCGTAAGCCTCCTCGCTACGTATCCCTCTCTCTCTTTCCAGCGCGATGTCGAGAGAGCTTATTGGCAGTAAACCCAGAAACGCTCGGCTTTGAGAGTTGCTGCCCGGTTCTTCTTTCGCGGAGCAACGAACTCTCGCGCGCTCCGCGGCGCCGCGAGCGTTTCACGCGCGCGCGGCGCAGCGCCGAATGTCACTTACGGTGGAGGAAAAGAGAAGAGAGAGAGAGAGAAAAAAAAGAGGAGCAAAGGAGCGACGGCAACGAGGACCCGGGCGAGAAAGGAGAAAGGACCGCGGCGATAAAAGGAAAACGATTTTCAAAACAGAAATGGGCACGCGCGCTCTGCTTCCTCCTCCTTCCTCTCTTTTTTTTTTCTTTTTTTTTGTATGCCTCCCGCCTCGGTGCCGAGGCTATTAGCGGCAGCGGTGCGCCTTTAACAGTCGTGGCCCGAAATTCGGCGGGACGATCGCCGCGGCCGCAGCCGAGCTTGCCGCGCCGCAGCGGTACGCCCAGGCAAAAAAAAGCTGCAATTTACGCGCGCGGATACCTACGTCACTGCCGCGCCGCTGCGGCGCTTACGGGTTGATGAGGCTTGACGATGGGGGCTCCGCAAACGCGGCTTCCCGTTGCTCCTTCGGCTCAATTTTACGGCTTCTGTTTTCGGCCAATTTTTCCGTGAAAGCTTCTTTGTGCGAAATTCGTTTGCTCCGCGCTGGTTCCTTTTTTTTTTCTTTTTGTTTAAGGGCCGCGCAATACTTCCGTGAAATACTTTGACGGGTATTGTGAAAGTCGAGTTTTCTGATAAGTATCGATGTATTTTAAGAATTTTGATTAATTTTCGAATGACAATGAAGAATTTAACGTAACGGAAATATATAAAAATTTTCTCTTTATCATACCGTTATACTCTTTCATTTTTATGAAGCAATGAAAGAAACAATTTAAAAAGAAATAACATTCAAAGGGTATTTTTGATATTTTTTTTATATAAAAATTAGCAGTGAAAAATTGGAAATTTAATAATAATAGCAAGTATTAGATCAAGGAAATTTCAGATAAATGAAAAATTCACAAATCCTTCGCGCAGGAAGGAAAATACGAATGAATATGGTTCAAATGCTTAATAATTCATTTTAATTCATAGCAGCTCCGTGACTCGAAGTAAAACAAACGGTTCAATTTTTTTTTTAATCCCGCAATGGGATTTAACCAGCGCACGGATTTGGAAATACAAGCGGCGAAAAAAATTAAAAATTCGATTTCTTTGCAAACTCGAAGAAATTGACCTATTATTAGTCCCGCACCTTTCTAACGAGTCCCCCATCTAATTAGAATAAAACCAGTCGGAGAAATTAAAGGCCATCCATTCTAACGATGACACCCGCCGCGTTCGCAAGCGTTCGCGAGGCTCACGGGGAAAACGCTAAAAATAGTTTATTAACAAAAAATTAGCATAAGAGGAGAAAGTTGCGGTCAACGCCTCGTGGTTTGGTCATCGGCGTCGCTTCTCCCTCGCGCCTCGAAGACAAACGCCGCGACGACGGCGAACCACCGCGGGGGCCTTGGAGTCCGCGCGGTGCGCGCTTCCTTTTTTTTTTTTTTATCCTCCTCGCGACGCGCCGAGCCGATGACCGGGCGTCGACGTGCGTTTTCTCCCGTTCGCCCCCCATCCCCCCGTGCAGCGCAGGACTGTTATATTACGCTCGTAAATTAGCGGAGAATGTTATTGGTGGGACTTGCTAATCAGCCGGGACTGCTGAAATCGGATATTAATCTAGCGGATGCGCCTCGTTTTGCCTCTCCTGACCTATTAACGTTTTCATGAACGAGCCCCGTGGTCGAGCGGCGAAAATTTATCGGCCGCGTTACGTAGCTCTTATATTATCGATGATAGCGAGGTAATGCCCCCTCTCGCGTGTGGTTATAACCATCTTTTTTCCTGTTTGTTCATTTGATGCGAATTTTTAGAGGCGCT
Organism: Sycophila texana; assembly: GCA_035582955.1. NCBI lineage: Eukaryota > Metazoa > Arthropoda > Insecta > Hymenoptera > Eurytomidae > Sycophila > Sycophila texana. The sequence continues at coordinate 1,746,252 of JAWWEN010000024.1, read as the reverse complement.
CGGCTTGGCCATCCCCACTTTCTTCGATATTTCCTCGCGCGTAAATAATTAGCATTTTTATAGGCGCTTATTTGATATATAAATAAATCATTTGGAAGCAATTTCTCCTGTTCAAACTTTAGTAACATAGTTACAGTTAAAAACACTTTCGTTAATTTATCCAGAAATTGTAGAATTTTCAATTTAATTTCTTAACTAATTATTTACGTTAATTTCTGAATAGCTTCAGTGCTCCAGAATTTTTTATCATAAAATTTTTCGCTAAAATATATTTTCTTTCTTTCATTCTTCAAATTACCTTCAAATATTGTACTATTCATATTAACGATAAAAGCCACTGAATAATTAAGGAATTTATTTTACGCGAATACATTTTTTTGTTTTAATAAAATCAAAGGTAAATGAATGTTAGAAGGTATTGTTCAACAGATGGTTCATTAATTTAATTAAATAATCAATCTTTATTTCATAAACCTTTTTCGCATTTCTTTTTCGAACCGCTGAAGCGAAAAGCTGTTAATAATAAAACGCTAGAGGTGACGATACGGAACCATTATTTTTCATTAATGTCAGCCGTAACGAGCGTATTACACATAAAGTCTCTCAAGCCCATAAATTAAATTTCTCTTCTGAATTACATAAAAGAAAGAAATATAAACATCCCGCCGCCAAAAGAAGGATAAAACGACAAATCCAGCCACTTAACGGCCCATACATCTAATTCAAATCGGCATCATCAAATGTCCGCGATCATCGACGCCGGTGAAAATGACCCGAACCCGCGAAATAAAAGTATATAGAAAGGGCGATGGCACCGGCTGGTCGCGCGGAGCGGAAGCGCGGCCGGCCGTCGTCGTTCGGAAGTGCGAGCCGAGCGAGGACGGCGCGGGGTCGTCGAACCCCGCGATCGGCATCGCCTCCGCGTCCGCGCGAGCGCAGTCCGCGCGCGACTCGATCAGCTGTGGTGTACCAGGAGCGCTCGCTTAGTCGAAAGATCGATCGATCGGTGCGGGTCCGAATCGGCGCCGACCCAATTTCTCCTCCCGGCTGCTCTGTATATCGCGCTTTCAAATCGCGCCGCTCTTGCGAGCGGCTCTACATACTCGCCTAGCAGCGGCTTTCCTGACACTTTTTGCCCTCCCGCGTCATGTGTTCGCCGGCCTTTTTCGTTTGTTGTGCGCGCGCGCGCCGATGGGAGGTGTATAATATAGGTGTTCTTTTATCCGCGGCGGACGGTCGATCGATCGGCTCGCACGGTGTGGATGGCGAGGGGCGTGACTGCACACACCGCTCAAATGACGCACCGCGTGCATCTATTGAATGCTTAATCTTTTTCGGTCGATGATCGGGAATCGCGGTGGGAGATGCGCGTGGAAAGGTAGGCCTTGGAAAGCTTCTGATGAATAAGGCTTCGTGACGGCTTGCTGCTGCTGATGGCAATAAATGCATTATATATATATTTAACTTAGGAGCGGGAATATTGCAGGTTATTTTATATTATTCCAGAAATAAGGAGTTTCTTTGTTTAAAGAAAAAAAGCTTGTGGGGAGAATACATCGTGTATTTGAGGATAATCGGCTTATTTTAATCGAGTGATATATAACGAAATGATTCGTATATATAGTTGTGATTAACTATTCGTGATGCAGCAAGTAATAATAGGAAGTCATAGGATAATACTGTTATTATCATAATAGAAGTTTATAAGGCGTACTCAGTATTCCATTATAATTAACAAAATTAAGTATAGCAATAATTAGAAATGATTTTGTACATTCATTTTTTTGTGCTGTTTTTCTTTACGAATTGTAAATTTTTTTTTATTATGTATTTTTATTAAGAATATCCGTCGGCTATCCTCAATTTTACGATACGAAACCCGCGCTAATCAATATAATTGAACTGATCCTTATTAATCGTTTAGTTTTTTCTCATAGACGAAACGGAATTTTCAGATATTTTTCTCCCATTTAATACTGCACAATTTCCAAAACTGTCCGTTAAATGCGTTAAAAAGCCGCAGACGGCGTCCAGCAGCTGAGGCTTGTAAAATAAAAAAATTCGCTTTTTATTTCACATTTCAAAATACACTGTACTGTAATCATTCAATCTCCGGCACTAAAGCAAGAATCGTTATACACGAGGCAGTAAAATTGAATTGTTATTCCCTGATAATCACTTTAAATCTTCGAAAATTACGGGCATTATCGCAGCGGCGCACAAGCCGCGCAAAAAGCCACCTCCGGACACACGCGAACAAAAGTAAGTTAATGTATTCCGAAGAGATACTGGCAAAGTTTAAAAGGCGCAGAAACAAAGTCTTGAAAATAAATAATGATCCGGCCATTATCCTCCGCGGCGGTTCTCTCGCGTTATACACCCGACGGTTTTTCAAGCGCCGCAGCAGCGGCGGTAGCGGCCATTCAAGCGTGTTCCGAGCGTCCGCAACACTTTCCGCGCGCTCGGGCCAGAGAGAGAGATCGGCACAATCGGCGCGATATCGAGCGGTAAACGGTAGGCGAGCGCGGGGGAGGCTCGGAAGGAGCGATCGCTCGGTGCCTGCCGCGCTATCGGTCAGATCGATCGCGAGCACACTCTCGAAACTGGGTTATCAGAACGCGGCTCTCCTTGGACCGGTTACACTCGATTCATCTCCTCTCCTCGCGTTGCACTTCTCTCTCTCTCTCTCTCTCTCTCTCTCTCTTTTCCTCTCTCGGTCTTCTTACGCTACGTACCGCCTCGTTCCTTCCTCCGCCTCTTTGGGCGAGGGGGAAGGAGGCTTTTCTTCCATCTCCACCGGTGCACCTCGAGGAGGTTCGAGCTGGACCCCATCCGCGAGAGATGCACGCGAGCGGAGCGAATGGCCCTACGATTCTTCGTGTCGGGTGTAGGCGACGGCGATGGTTGCTTGCTTAATTGGGAGATCTTTGGGCTTGATTTAAATGCACATTCCGGGTGGATACATTGTGGGGATCTTCATAAAAAATTTGGATCAAGCGGTCACCAGGTTTTATACGCTCCTCGAGATTCAGTCAAATGGGTCGGCGAGATAAACGGAGGATGTTGAATCGACGAATTCGATGGAGGCGCTTGTGCGAGTTATTAAACGGGAGAACGAGCTAATAAATTATTGGGTGTGGAGTAATGTTAATGGGCTTTGTAAAATATTGCGATCGACTTGTTGTAAATTGAAACAGCTTTTGAGCACGATTGTAGTTTTGATTGACTGCACTGAAAGTTACAAATTTGTATAAGCATTGGTACAATATACATCTACGGAAAACACGCTTCTAAATCTAATTCAATTAAAATAACGTAACGTGTATTTTTTACGAGTGTAGAATCTACAATCTATGAGTCAGAAAGACTGTTTCTTTAAAGGTGTAATTAGGAAGTAAATATTTTGATAGTTTTACTTTATTCAGTTACGTATCTCTGGAAATTCAGTATTAAGAAAATAATTATCATGATATACGCGTATAAACTGTGACAAAATTCATTTATGTGTTAAATGGATCGATCGTTCTTGGTATTTTTCGGCTTTTGTGGATTATTGTTTGCGGACAGACATTAATAGACTGACGACTACGACTAAAACAGTACCAACTTGTAAGCCTCTCAGGAAAAAATACCAGCTTCCACGTTTAGGTCATTAAAACAAGTGTCTTGTGCAAATTTTGTTCCGTATAAAGTATGTTTTATTTTTTAGTCGCATAATTCTTGCTATTTGTATTTTTCCTAATAAGGACATCGTTAAACCGATGCCTCCGTTGAAATTTCAACGTCAATAAATTCTTCGATTAATGAACAATATCATCCTAGTGAAATGAAACCAAAACTACCCTACAGAATACTATTTTGAAACAGCAAAAATATGAAAATTCATATCTCTCACGTTTACATTGTTGATTAAGAGAACAGGAATAATAAAAAAAATATATAAATTACCTACCCCAATGGGATCCAATTAAAGGTTACGTATAAAGATTGTTCGGGATAAAGGAAATGCCGCTCCCGCTTCAACTTTCAAAAAGCCAGCGTCTGGGGCTGTTTGTCGCGAGGAGCGCGTCCCGGAGGATGACTCTTCGTCGAGTGCCGAAATCGAGCCGAAGAAAGTTTAACTGCTTCGTCGAGCGGCGCCCGAGCGATCGAGTAAAGTGCGAGACGTCGCGCGCTGGCCCGGGCGCCGAATATTCCTCTCTCGGATCGAGTAGGTGAAATCGGCCTCTTACAGAGTGCTTCGAAAATGAATGCCATCTTGAAGCCGCAGCATTGGCCGACCGGCCGCGGCGCACGAAAATTAAAAAACCGACGACTATCAGTGTTATTTATGATAAATTCTTTTTGTAAAATCGCTCTTGTTTTTCTTTTTCTTTCCATTTACTTATTCAGGGATGATAAAATTATGGCCTTATTGATTTGCATTAGGATGTTTGCTAATTTGATTTTTTTCTACTATTATTTAATGCTAATATTGTAATTAACATAGTTTCGGATGTTAAAATATAATATAAAATTTATAACTGATACCACTGTGAACAAGTAACTGTAAAACGTGCAGGATCCATATATTCATATTAGCGAATCGTTGATGGCAACAGATTTTATCATCGACGGAAGATAAAAATATCTGCGCGTGTCGCGTAATAAATAAAAATAAAGCTCGTAAACATAAATTTACGGTACCACCGTGGTAATAAGATTTTTCAATTTTAAACACTCACCGTGGCTATAATGTTGGCAACTCTTATCATGTAAATGCAAATGGTAAAGCGGCAAGTTTTAAAATTAAAAATTAATTTGAATTCATTTGAGACTATATACTAATAAAAGTCCCCAAAATAAACACAAAAATACGTATAGTTTATACGTCTTTAAAAAATAGAAATAGGAAAGCTCAGAGGGCTAGGATACTATATAGTGACATAATCGGCCAGGTCCCCAGGAGGAGGGGAATGTCAGCAAGTCGCTCGCTTGGGCAAGTGACGGTGCGACGAAGGTGTCCGAAATCGGGCAAGGCGCATTGGCATGGGCTTGACACGCCGGCATCTATCTTTCTCCGTCTACGTAGAAAGGACGTGGCTGAGTGGAGGCTCGGGGGAGGGAAGGGGGCCACGCCGGAGGAGAGCACCGACGGGTCGACGTACTCGAAAGTCGAAGCTTTCCCGGGCTCATCGGTATGCGAGCCTCGCGATATTGTCTCTCTGTATTAACGAAATTTCTAATGCGAATTTATGATAATTAATCGCACAGTCGGCTACTTTTGAAATTTGGCCAGCTTCTCCTTTTCCTTTTAACGCGCTCCTATTCGTTGAGTCCGCGGCACCTGCGAAATATCGGGATTTTATTGTGAATTGCGACGGTTCTGAAGTCTGCGATGCAAACGTATACGATTTATTTATGTACGACTTGGGGATTCAAGAATTATTTTTTATTTTTTATCGAACTAGCGATCGACTGCTTTTTAAATTTTGAAGTTTCTTAATAATCCTTTGCGCAACTGCGCGCGTACTGCATTTCCATTTAGCAATAACCCATATTTTCAAGGGGCTGATAAATTTATAATGGAAATTATCATATGTTTCGTAGCATTTTTATGTTAATTCAGTATTTAGTAAGGCGAGTTATGACATTAACGCGTTCCAAAGTATTGGGTTTGATAGCTTTTATCAATGTCGATTTTTCAAATTTCGTTCGCCGCTTTTTTTTTCAAACGTCAAGAGACAATCCTTCGACTGCAAGACTTGATTTTGATTACTAAAGCAAGTTTATCAAAGTAGATTTTCTTTTGAATGTGATTAATAAACAAACGTGGTTTTAATTGTAATATTCAACAATTTGTATAATGAAAAATGAGCGTAAATAAATTGCGATGGGATTTGAAGAACGCGTAAGTCTTCAAGAAGGCTCACTAAAACTTGCGTACGGAGTAAAAAAATAAACATCAATTCGCCTTCCAGGAACATGATAAAAAATTATGCTTGAAATGAAAAAATGAAATTTTAATTTTAATAAATTAGATTTTATTTCTCTTAAACAAATGATTATAGGATATTGTAAAGCATTTATAAGAAACAAGAATCATTAAGTTTCTTATAAGTTTAACCTAAATAAACGCAATAAATAAGTTTATTAAAAATTAATAAAAAACCGAGCGCGTTGAGTTTTGCCAGTAATATTTAAAAAATCCAACTGGCCATATCGAAAAGCAGTCTACCCGACTTCATCTTAATTTTCTATTCTATAGGAACAAACAATATACAAAAAAAAAAGAAAAAAAAAACGAAAAAATGATGCGTACCTAGAACTAGTGGATAATTTCCCCCCACTTCTGAAAAGAACCAAAATGTACACAATAGATTTTCTCACACCTTTCTATCGCGCCGCCAATTTTCCGTGAACTGTCGCCATCGGCGGCGCACATCCCGTGAAATCGTCGCGGATCGCTCGCGTTCCGCCGGCGCGCTTGTCGCGGCTCCGAGCTCACCTCTCGGCGATACGATTCCGCGCCCGAGGGGGAGTGGGATTTATGTCACGGCATAAATAACCGAGGCGGATGCTACGCCGAGCGCCGTTACCGCGCGCGCTTTTCGGCCAGGGGGAAAGGGGAGCCTCTCGCGAAGATAGCCGCTCGCGCGTCGATAAACAATGCCGGGCTCACGGCGATAAAACGCCTCTCCCGGCCGCAATAAAAACCGCCCGAGTTTTTAAAGCCGCTCTCGCGAGAGGCGAGGAGTTATTTTTTTTTTCTTTCTTTTTTTTTTTTTAAACCGCCCGGCGTTGTTTCGCCGAGAGGCTCTCGACCTTTGTTATTCCGCGAGAGCGGGGCTCGCGCTCGAAATAATACGCGAAATTTCAGAGGCGCTTCCTGCACTTCGTGGGCTGAAAAAATTGGAGCACCCGCGTCGTTATGCTCTCGTGGATCGTATTTTTTTTTTCTTTTTTTATTTATTTATTTCGAGCGGTTGTTTGAGGTATTATCAAGCGACTTTAACATCTCTGTGGGGTATGAGTAAAAAAAGGAGAATGTTAATTGTGAAATTGAAAATAAGGGAAAAAAAATATTACTTGTGCTCTTTTACATAAATTTTTTCAATATCCAGAAGAAGAATTTAGTGTGACATTTTATTTTGAGAATTCATTGAATTTAATTTTGTACGGAGTGACATATGTCTAATATAAAGAGATCTTGCAATTATAGGATCGTTTACTAAATTTTTATGAGATATCGTGATAATATTTTACAAAATTTGCCGTAAAGATTAACTTAGCGGTTCTAATCAATCGTCCGTCGATTGCAAGATATTTTTCATAATCTTGTATTTCTAATTTCGTATTTTAAAACTGATATGGCAATATCGTGATAAGATTTATAATTATTTTAATTTTTTTTTAAACATTGACGAAACCGAAGAATAAAACCTTTCGAATTCTTTATTTCACGAATAATTTCGTTCATGAATTTCGTCAAGAAAAATTAGGGGAAGATTAAAAAAAAAAAGACACCATAAATTATTAAATTAAATTTCCATACAAAGCATATCAACGTTTTCTAGCTGTCCAGGTAAATTTATCGATTCAAGTCGATTGCCTATTAACATCCATCAAAATCGGTTACCAATACCTTAATGACTCGAATAATGGGTATCCTGCAAACCAGGTCCCTCGGTTCGATCGAGAATCGTTCGTGCTCCAGACACTCGTTGCGAAAGAGGGTCTGGCGGCGATACTCCGAGGCCAAGGCACGTGACTGAAATGAAGGGCCACGACCGGAGGCGCGAAAAAGTCTTGTGCGCCCAGCAACTGGGCCCGAGACGCCGAAGATGCCCACGCGCTCCGTTGCAAAACAATCAGACCTGACGTAACGCACCGTCCGTTGCTTTTTGTAACACTAAACGACTCGCTTGGTCAAGAGATATACGTGCGCGCGTGAAAGAAAAGCTGGTCATTCACACCGGGCGACTTGCCACATCGCAGGCTCGTTGACTCTCTCGATTTAATGAGCCCGACCATGATTTTCCCATTCATGGAGAAGTCCCTTTGGGCGACGTTTCCACAACTGTCGAGGTCCATGCGCAAGAAGATTATCCGCGCGTCGAGAGACGAATTAATTTTTATTTTGTTTTTTATTCACTTCGGCCCACAACGAAAAGCTTATACTTCCCCGATAGAAATTTGACCAGTAATAAGCAGTCACTGGCCAGTTTCACGCAAAAACGGCTAGAGAGAAATTTTACTCTTTTTTTTTAGCGTTACTCTAGAATTAAATTCATTCATAGAGTTAAATTTGAAATTTACTTTAGTCATTTTACACGAGAAGAACTTAATTTCACTCTGATAGAATAGAATTTTTTAAGTTTTAGTTTACCCTTTCACTCTACATTCGAGTGAACAAAATTACTCGACTTCACTCTAATCGAAGGAGTTAATTTCAGTCTAAACTTCGAGTGAAAATTTGACTCCAATCATGTAGTCAATTTCAACTCCATTTTACTTTAGCGAATTCAGTGTGTTAGGAACTGTCCAGTGACTGCTTATATACCACTGGTCAAATTTCTACCAGGGTTATTATAAAGTTCAGAGGGCTCAGCTGCAGTTCGCGGATTCAAAAACCCGTTCACTCCCCCACCGGCTATTTTTAGACAATCATCAATGGGGATGGCAAAGTATAAACTGCAGGGGCGAAGAAGGGCGAGGAGAGTGCGCGACGAGCGTTCGCGAGAGCTCCTCGATAAAGAGACAGTCGGTCGCGCTCGCGGAGGGGATAACGCGCCGGAGGAAAGAAAGGGAGAAAGAGAGGGACGAGAAAGAGAGAGAGAAACACGAAGGTGGGTTAATACCGCGAGTATACGGTCTGCGGAGGATGGCCGGCGGCCCTGGAGGGGCGGAGGACACTTTCACTCTCACAGGTGCTTGACCGACCGAGCGGCTTCCTCCGCGAGCGAGCCGCGCGCGCGAATAGCGAGCGGCGGGGCCTCTCCCCCTTCGCCGCGCTCGTCCGAGACGCGCTCTAAGTGCGCGGGCGCGATTTGGCCGGGCCCGTCTGGCCTTTACGCAACCGCCGCTGCGAAAAGCCCTCGAATTACGTGATCATCGATTCACGCCGAGAAAAGCTTTCTTTTTCCGTCGTCCCCTGCGACTATACTCTTCATTTTTTTTTTTTCTTAATTCTTTCTCTCGCTCGCGGCCGATATACGCTTCGTTTCTCCGCGGTGAAAATTTTTAATGAAATTTCGGAGCGCTTATAACCTGTCGGTTACATGAGCGCGGTGCACGCGGCCTTTTCGGCGGAGATTCTCTTTTTTCTTTTCGCGAAATCTCGGACGGACACCGAGCTCCGAAATCGGGTGTTTTGCGATCGCAGATCGGCCGAAGCGCAGAACGACACTTTTTTTTTCCAAATTCCTTTGGGTTTTTTATGTGAAAGGCGATTAATTTTGAAATATTTTTGAAGTTAACCGATTTTTTTTTTTTTTTTGGAGAGTCAAATCGGAGCTTCGATGAGTGTGCTTGGAGTCGCGAGGGATTACACTACTGTTTTGTTGATAGATTCCGTGGATGATTACGATTGTGTTAACGGTTGTACCACAACGGTGACGCTTCGATTTATAGAGTATCAATCGATTATAAAGTGACGATCATTATAGGACCGCTAAATAACGGCTCGACGCGACGAGTAAGAGCGTTCCTTGATTCTTGTGCACTATTATACAACATATACAGATTAATTCTGATTAAAATTAACGGTCTGCTGAAAAATCGTTAAAATCTCATGTTATTACTTCCAATCATATTTTAATAGAGATTAACAGACAAGCGCTACTTTGCAGTTTACACGCTTAATTAGTTTCTAAATTGAAATTTATCGACGAGTTCAAACCATCTATTTTAGAGAGAATATACTTTTATGTTAATCTGTAGAATCTTTGCAATTCTTGAGCGATATCATTATCTCTTGAAAAACAAGATAGTAGGTTGTTACAGAGCATTTAAAAAAGCTGTTTGATTAGAAATCGTGACGCGTAAAATTGATTCACCAAAGAATCTTATGTTTATATATTTAATTCATTGAGTGTAAATTAACAATCATTATATTTAAAAAATGTTTAATATAAATCGTCTTGATTATTCGCTAACCACAAAAAATCGTATAATCAAATCACGAATAATTAATTAATAAAGGGAAAAATATAAAAGAAACGTAGGCTTATACATAAACATACGTTCAGTCCAAAATTACGATCACTATGATGATGGAATGATACTCTTATTTTATACAAGCAAGTGGTGATCTGCAGTAATCTTTTTTAATAAGCTAAAAACTTAATGTAGCTCACGTGCTCGATGCATTATCAATTCAAATTAACTAGTCCCATAAATTACACATTAAAAAGTAGTTTCCTCACTCCTGTAAACCCCTTCTATGCAACTTATCTAAGTGGAATCCTCGATAGAAATCGTTTTCTATTCACGATTTTTATACGAATTTACATCATAGAACCTAATGAAATCTGTCCCTGCTAATTAGCATATCCGCCCCTCCCCCCCTAGACACTCAATATCGAAAACTACTCGCAGAAAGGAAAAATTCGTTACGAATGCCGACCAAAAAACTACGCAACAAACTGGTATGCATCGTAACTCTCGGTGATTTCGGTAGCGCTCGATCGCTACAAAATCATACGTGACACGAGTCAATGGCCAGTGGCTATACAAGTCTCCCGCGTGTCTGCCCTTTTCACGCCGACGAACAACGGCTACGAAGAAATACTCGCACGCGAGGTCACCCGACCGGGAGAAAGCGAAGTCAAAGCTACGAGCTTCCTTTATTTTTTCCTCTCACATATACATATATACATAAACGCACTCGAAACCGCGTTGCGACAATGGCCCCGTGGCCTCCGGGTAGAAAAGCGAGCGGAGATAGTTTGAAAGCCGAGCAGGAGCCGCGCGAGATAAAGTCCGCCGGCCGCGGCGAGAGGTGTCCGAGAATTAGCTGAATGAACGATAGTACTATCGCCGGGGGTCTCCGGGCTCGCGCGCCGCGGAGTGAATGAACTCGCGCGCCGGACAAAATATGGATCTGGAGCGGCGCGCGGCACATCGGCACCTCTCGGCCTCGTCCTTTTGGTGCTGCTCTAATGCCTCGTTTATATCGTCGTATAGAGTCGCCCGGCGAAACGCCCGCTGCACGGAGAGCCGCCGGTACAGTTCGACGGGCCGGGCGAGCGCGAAAGAGGAGGCGCGCTGCTGTCAGTGATAGCGCGGCGGGAGAGAGAGAGAGAGAGAGAGAAAGAGAGGGGTCAATGAACCGATCGCTTCCCTAACCGTTCGCCGCGGCGTTTACTCGCTACCGAAATAAATGTGTGTATACGAGAGGCGAGCGAGCGGTCCCCACTACCGGCGGTGCGCCCGGTGATCCAGACTGATCCATCAGTGGGTCAGTGGTTCACGAGTGGCAAGGCGTCTCTTGAAGGGGGGGCCCGCGGAAAAAATATCCTCTCGTCGGGCCGCTTCTATACAGCTCGCCTTTGTGCCTTTATGACGCAGCGCTCGGGACGCTGCACACGCTCATTTTATTTTTCTCGCCCACCTGCGCTTCTTTTCTTTACTTCGGATTTCTTATGCTTTTTGCGTACGAACTCGGCTGCGAATGCAGCGGATGATTAACCGAGGCTCTTCCATTTTTTCCTCCGACATCTTCCTTTTTTTTTTCGCGCGCGCGCGCGAGTCGCTCGCATTGAACCTGATTGCGCGCAGCTTTTTCTTCAATTCAACCAGTTTGCGCGCGACTTTCTTTTGCGCGGAGCAGAGAAGGAGGAGGAAAATCGGCAAAGTTTTTTAAATAAAGTTTTCCTCGTTGTGCGGCAAGATGTTGCAAGAGAGAATTTCTGGTATTATGTAAGCAATTTTGCAACGGCGTTTGCAAATCGATAATCGAGGACGTGATGTGTTCATTAATTTGAATTAGAACGCTATCCACTTGTTCTTACGACTGTGACAATGTCCCATAAACAACTTTAATTAAGCTGAGCTGTAGAATAGCTAATATACTGTCAAAGGCTTATTAATCACGGAGAAACTTCTAATTAATTTTTTATACCTTGTTTAACTTCTATTTCTGAATTTTATGTTCAGTACATCCTTTTAAATAATTATAAATCAATTTCCGGGTAACGGAAAGATTACTTGAAGAAGTATCACCCAGATGGTATAATAAGCAAAAAAATTAATAACTTTAAAAGATAGTACAAAAACTATCTTTGCGATTGGTGATTATATATGTGGGATTGCGGGCTCAACGAATAATGACGCGGAAGTTCAAGTTGAACTACGGACTATTTATTGAATACAAAAATATAAGAATATCGGATAGATGTTGCCATGGTGGAGGATGCCTCCGAAGTGACGAGCACCTCGGGCGTCGTGCAGCTCCTCGCTGGGGGCAGCTTCCCCTCTCTCCAGCAGACGAGGTCCTACCAGGGGCTTCGGTGGGCTTTTCCGGGGCTAGCAGCATCGAGAGGGCCCCGCCAGGGTTTACGACTGTCTAGACATCGGGACGTCTAGACAATCGAATTTCCCCGCGCGGTGCTCGACAGATGCTCGCGGCCCAGGATTTATGGCCAGGGCGGCCGGGCGCTCGGAGAGTCACGTCCGCGACCCCACATGGCCGCGGTGTGCTCCGGGTCTGGCTGCAGCATGCTCTGCTCGGGCGGGCGCGCCTACCTGGCGCGCTTCGGTGTCCAAGTCCCAAGCCCATCCCACATATACACTGAGAGAAAAATTTGGTAATTTTAAATAAATATTTCGTTGAATAGTACTTGTTAAATATTTCTTTAAAT
>JAWWEN010000024.1:1707087-1728355 GCA_035582955.1 Sycophila texana | reverse complement strand
GTTGATTTAAAGAAATATATAACAAGTACTATTCAACGAAATATTTATTTAAAATTACCAAATTTTTTTTCAGTGTATTATGTAGAATTTATCAATTATTTTGCAATAGCGTAACATCTCTAGTAAATCTTATAAAATACAACTGTCCCAATTAATATAAAATAATTCGAATCTCCGCATATTACATAAAATTTTCCCACGGTGCATTATAATGAAAACTCCTATAAGTACATCGATATGCAAACCTTAAATATTAAATCGACTCTGATGCTTTCAACGATCGCACTCGGCGAAAGCTTTCCAAAAGGGCACACGCAGCATTACCGAATTAAGCTGGTCGCTGCTTTCCGGCACCTCTCGGGACAATGCAAAGTAAACTAGGACCTTGAGAGGGTTATTCTGCTTACACTTCCGCAGTAACTGGAAACGCAAACGCTGGATATAAATCTCAGCTTCACAATGCGGCTTTATCGTGAATGTTCGGCTTTCATTAAACTGCCGCGAGGTACAGAGATAAGGATATATCACTTAAATTACATATCTGATGTATATGTATTTGCTCGCTCCCGTTTCTTCTGCATTTTTTCCCCGGTGATACAATATTTCGCACAGTCACGAGCAGTATGTCCAGCTGCCGAGCAAAATTTCACCTCAAAAAATAAAAGCCCCGACGCGCAAACAGACGAGGAACTCGAGCTTGAAAATGGATTATTTCGAGATGCCCCACTTTGCAGTGTGATTCACTGTTGTGCTATGAGTTCAATAACTTTATCGTTGTTCTGCATAAAAATTGAGTACGTTGTATAATTCATTGACAACTACTGCGAATGATTGTTGTGATAAAGATAAAAACAAAGAACATAAAGCAGCTTTTCGTGTGATAGCAATTTTTAAATGTTTATTAAACATTAAGATTAATTTATTTACTAAGATAATTAAAATGTATATTCGGCAATTAATACATTATCTTTGCAATTATTTAAGTAGTTATTTGATATGTTTAATAATGTGTTTGTTTAGTATTTATGTACTTTGAATATTTGTTTAATTTGCATTGACTTGGATATTATTAGCTCACGCTTCATTAATCTGGACTGTTGATTTTCTAAATCAATGTTAAAGATACAACATTTTAGAAAATCTGTCATTTTTGTTATACAAAGAATGTGAGATCGTTTTGATTTTCCAAGTGAGGCAACAAGTGACGTAGTCTGCGAAAGTACCTGTATTAGATTAATTAATCGACTGTAAGGTCCGTATCTGAATTTAGAATTAACTTTTTCATCTGTAAAAGAAAGTCCAATATTCGATACAAGAGTCATACATATTTATGTTACCTGTATGATCGCTTTAGCTGTTTAGCTTTGAATTTTAATAAGAATTTCACGTTAATTTTGAATGTTAATGCTTATTAGAAAATTTAATCATCGAATACCTATGTCAGATTCGATTATACTCAGAATAAGAAGGATATATTTGAGTGTAAATAAAAGATTTAAATAACATAACATTTGTTTTATACAAATCTGAATAAACTTTTTTTAAATGTCCATACTTTCTTATAATTTCGTAACTGCTTATACACTACGATTTATAAGCACTACAATTTTACTCTAAATTGAGTAATCAAAAAATTATTATTACTATTTAATTACTAATCTTATATTCACAAAAAGAAACTACTAGTTAATGACATTTTACTTTTGTGTATTACAGCAAATGCCATTTTTACGCAGTGAGTCGGGAAATCTTTTGGATTGGAGGCTAAATAATTGAACCTTCAGGATCTCTTTACGGGAGCGCACTTGATAGATACTTATCGTGCTTGAAAACCTGTTTCCGTAATAGCAGCGAGTAAAGATTTTCTAATCTGCACTGATGGCACGCTTCTTTGTATGCCTGTTATGTAGTTTCTAGCAAACATACACACTTTTGCTTTGTTTACACTTTCGCACGCACGTTGACTTGATAATTGCCGTGATGTAAAAGAATAGCACTGTTTGGAATTCCTGGCAATGACCATTGCTGTTCTAATGAAATAATTGCGATAACATAATTTTAACCATTTTTAATGATTCGTATAAAATAATTATAAACATTTTTATTTCAATTCAAACGTTATTATTTCAATTATTTAAATTAAATTAATATGTTACAAATTCATGTAGAGCATAAGTTTTTATAATAAATCAGATATTAACGAAATTAAAAATATTAACAATGTAATGTGCTTCTACTTGTAACGAAGCAATTAAAAAAGTGCTCAATTTAATAACTCTTCAATAAAAAAAAAAAAAGATTTATAGTGTAGTATTAATTGATTATTTCACGCTTTTAAAAAATAAATAGATACTTATGGTAAACGCGAGATAAAATAACATACCTTTGCAATATCAAACAAATCAGCATCCATAGGAATAAACTAGTTGGAACCGTAACAGGAAACAGAAAATTGCCGACTCTCTTCAGCTTTCAAAATATCCGCCCGAACGTCGCCAATCGAAAAACACTGCATTCTCTCGCCTCGTTCCTACATCTTCCACTCGGCAGAAAAAAAAAACCCAGCCGCGTCGATCGCCTCCGCTCTTTCGAAAATAGAAATTCGCCGGCCAGACGATCGCCGACGAGGAAAAAAAAAAAAATTATACAGACATCGAAAGAAAAAAAAAAATCCGCACGTACGCAGTCACGACCGACACCGTATAATATATATACATATATACGCAAACGAGCGGCAACCGATCGGATTATACACGGCGCTCGGCTCCGAAAAATTCATCATAGAGGCATACACATCGGCTGCGACGGACGGACGCGAGGAACAACGTTTCATCCGTCACCATAGCGTGTATATAGTCGCCGGGGCCAACGACCTGCGGACGCTCGTCGTTCCAGATTCGAGTATGGGCTTCCTCGTAGCCTAAATTTTATAGCCGCCGCAGACGGTCGCGGCGACGGCGTGCAGACCGCGACGGCCGAGGCGCAAGAAGTCCCACGTCGCCTCAGCGCCGCTAGCGAGTTGTCCCCTTCGGCGCGCTAAAAAGGCGCCCGCGAGGCGAAGGTGGCGGCGGGCCTCGACAGCCGCCTTTCGGGCTCGTCCTCGCCAATTTCTTCGATCTCGATTCCTTAATCGACGATTTTCTCTTTATATTTTTGCCGGCTTTCTTGCGCCGACGCCGCCGCTGTCGCGCTTCGATTTCGAGCGACTCGATTTCTGTCACGGTACGCTCATTAAGGCGCCTTCCTTTTTTTTTTTTTCTGCGGGCTACCTGTTATACTCCCGAGGCGGTTCTCGTCGTAAATTCAGCTCGACTGAATGGGCGATTGAATACCCCGTTTTTTTACGCCGGCCCCCGGCTGCCCGCCACATTTTTAAGCGGAGTTTACACGAGAATTCCGTTAAATTGTGTGCTTTTGATTCACTTGTACGGGATTCGATTTACGTGACGTTATGTTGTGCCGACGATGCGTTTATACTTTAAGGGAATTTTTTTTTTTTTTATTCACGGATAGTAAAGAGATGCAATTTTTTAATCAGTGTCTGTGAATCAGATTTGTATAGCGCGAATTGTTGAGAATGGAATAAATTAATCTTGGAAATTGCAGCGAGGTATTTCCAAACAAGAAATAGAAAACAATTTTTTCGTAATTGTTAAATAAAAAGTTTCCACTCAAACTTTTCCGTATACGCGCACCGCTGAAGAAACTGCAGCGTCTGTACGAAAACATAGGGGTTTTATCGTCAGCGAAGTGGTCATTGTTTTGATTCATTGACGAAGTTACTCTAATCCTTTAAATTTTCCTGAAGTTTACGTATATCTACGATTGTGTCTATTTAGGTTACCGGAAAATTTAACGTAAAAATTTATGAATATCGTTCACATATTCATTCAAGCAAACATCTTCAGCAGAGTAAATTTTACGAAATTTAAATTTTTCAATTACTATTCTAGCACGCTGAATGTACGATTAAAATCCAACAATGCGGCTGAATTTAAAAAAAAAAAAAAAAAAAAACGTCGGAACTCAAAAAAAGTCGTGATTAATAAAGGTCCAGGTGCAAGATTAAAAATCTCCATTGTTCCTGGGTTTTCAGAGATTTTCGCAAAAGAGGTGCAGGCCGTTGGCGCGTATATGCGAGCGTGACAGTGCCAGGAGCCGCAGTAGAAGGATAGCGAGCGGCGGCCAACGACCGATTGCTCTGATTTGTCGCCCCCCCTCGATGTGCCCGCAGCGCGGGGCTCCCCGCGGCATTGTTAACGCTGTCACATCTTCCAAGAAGGAATTGCATCGCTTAATGCTGGTGTAAATTCCAGGACTAATGCGAAAGCGCCCGAGGCGAAAATAAGGGTAAATCTGCACTCGAGCGGTAAAGAATTAAGGGACGATTTGTTCAAGTCGGTTTGGCAATTAAACTGATGAAAACGATTATTCCTGCACTTTTAATGAGATGCAATTTATTTACCTTTCTTTCGGTCTTCTCCGGGTGAAATTCTAATATAAATTCGTGCTTTTAAGGCGGTTCTACTAATGTCAAAGAGATTTCCAAAGTCATATTTTTATTTTATTTCCTTGCTATTAATTTTAGAAAGGGTATGTGTATAAAGGACACTTTGAAGAGAGATCGCAAGCTTTTTTTTTATTATTTCAAGTTACACGTTGCGTTAAAGTTGGTGTATGAATTTATAAAGTTTCTCAAAAGATTAAGATCTTTATTATTTTTCATTCAATTTGAAGAAATTAAAACTGGTTTTATTCCTTGGAAAATTTGAAGGTGGTTATTAGCATATACGATTACAGCATGAAACATTTACGAAATATTTAAAATTTTATGCTCGAACGATATTAAAATACTACGATTAAAATGTCTCTAAAAAGTGAGACTGACCCTGACCATTTTCCAATGAACTATATAAGATTTAATTTGTTCAAAGCGGACAAGAAATAAATAAGACGCCGCTTTTTAGAGTCCTTTTAGATTTATTAAATGAATAAGAAAAGAAATAAAAAAGCTCTTTTTGCATCGATCAAACAGCTTTAAATAAAGAAAGATGTTGTCAAAAATTTTCTATTAATTGATCCTTTAAAAAAAAAATACAATTATCTATCTATTAATTTTGACAAAAGTAATTGCGCTGAATAATATTGAGAAAGAGACGAAAATTCATCGTGACACATTGAGAGATAAACGCCCAAAAATAGAAGCACACTTTTCAATAGTCGCTCATTTGAAGCTCACTCGTGCGTGTAAATCATTATTTAGCTCAATTGAGCGCTCTACAAATCGACCGCAAACACGAAATGATGATAATACCTTCATCATCCGAGACGCCGGCAACACGGTAGCCAGTTAAAATAAAAGAAGACGTATATCCGAATTTCCTAAAAAGGCGGTCCCGAAAGGCAAGTGGCTGGGCGCCGAATGCGAAAGGGAGGCGAGGCCAGTTTAAATGCGAAAGGTGGCAGTCATTTTTTCTTTTTTTCTCTTAACGATTCGAGCGATGATAAGAGCCCGGGCGCGAGCGATCGGACCGCATTATGTGCTCGTCGGCTACCGAATCATTCTGACCCAGATCTGCGAAAGCAATCGTTGCCCGGGGCCGCGAGAGATTCCGAAAAAGAAGCTGTCGCGGTACCGCCATCGGTACACAGGCCCACTCGCAGCTGCGCTACATGTGGCGCCTGTCTTTTCTCTTTTTTTTTTTCTTGCCCCTTTCCTGGCTCCTCGTCGAATTTCTTTTTTGCGACGAAGGTGTCATTAATTTTTTCCTCGCAAAAATTTTCATTTACATAAACGACGAGTATTTATTCGCTGCAATTTGCGATGTCGGTTTTTTCTTGCGAGAGCCTGAAGGAAAATTTGAGTGTTAAAACACTGCGACTGATTCTTATAAGTAATGAGCAAAGGATGTTTTTGAATTTCCAAGGAAATTTTGCAGTTAAATGAAATTTTTAACGAGCTTTTATTAGCGCGTTTCATAAACAGTTGTCCTGAAATAAACATTTTTACTGCAAGTTTTATAGGTATTTAATTTTATCATTTACTTATTAAATATTTGTTTAAGAAGATTACGTGTTGAAGTTAAGTAAATCATTTTGTTCTTAAACTCCCTTACATTTTGTTAGTGAAAATATCATTTACTTTTTTTTTTTTTTAAATAAACAGGTTTTATAACATTTTATTGTATCCTAAATTAATAATCCAATATTTATGTCGCTTTAGGCGTTTTTATAACTGATACAATTAATTGATTAAAATAGGAATTTTGTAAGAATTCAAGTAGTATTAGACCCGAAATATAATTTTTTATTAACTGATGGTTTGAAAAATTTAATCGATTATTTGCGTGGGATTTAGTCTTCCTTTAGTCAAGGTAGATGTCACCACTTACCTGTAAATTAACGTTTTATCAGAAAAGGAATGAAAACGATACCGACGTTACCGACTACGACCGCCAAATTTAAATGTAATACAAAGTAGAATTTCCTTTTTTTATATTACAGTATATTAACGATTTTCATTCTAGAAATTAGAATATTACCAATATAACTTAAATAATTGTTTTATAAGCAATTAAATTAATGTTGTTTTTATATTAACATTTTTATAATAGATATGATTTTGTAAAACTGATTTTCTATTAGTAATTAATTATAATTCGTAATTTAACAAGTGCATAAAATAGAAGCTATACTACTGGTATTATAACGTATTTTTCTTTCAAGCTAAAAAAAACAGTTCAATAACGTTAGATTTTTATAATATTTCGAACAAATTGAAGAATTGTACATTGTTTATTGTGGCTGCTTTCAAAATGTTAAGACCATTGAAAATTACGAATACTAATACATACTATAACAATTTGTAATTGCACAAACTATCTCGTTGCTGTTATCAAATTACTTAGATTGGGTTGTAGGAACTACACATTTACATATCTCAATACGTGAGGTGCTTTTAATGCACCTTTAAAATTAGTGACCCACAAATCGTTTACTATAAAAGGCACGACAAATCTAAAGTCTTCTAATACAGTGTTGTAGTCTTGTCCAAGTAAACAATGTCACACATTTTTGAGACTTATTTAACAATTTGTTTAATATTTACAATCAGTGCTTCGTTACCAACAAAGAATAAGAACGATGTTCCACCGCCACCTAAATTTGATGGTTCATCTGATAGCAAAGTAAATAGCCAAGAGATCTGTAAGTATTTCTGTGTAATTGATTTTCTTTTTATTTTATTCGCCGTGGATGCAGTTAATATGGTACATTATTAATTTTGACAATTTAACTTAATCTAACATTTCTGAGACTTGTTCACATTAAGGTGTAGAAGATTTTTTAACGAACTACAAATTTTCTATCTCAGCTCAATCAGTGAAACAATGGAAACCCGAAGATGGAAATTATGTATGGGAATTGAGTGGACTTTACCAAGGAGACATTATGGGATCTGATAATCCAGGAAAAAATGGATTGTTAGATGAAACCTCAAGGTGGCCAGATGCTATTGTACCATATTTTATCGATGAAGATGATTTTAGTAATACTTTTTCTGCATTAATAGTCTTGCTTTTACTAATACTCAAACTTTAAACAATAAAATCTACAATGAAATAACTTTTTTTACGACACTTGCAACTTTAGGTGAAGATGACATTGAATTAATCGAAAAGGCATTGAAAGATTATCACGAGAAAACGTGCGTACGTTTTCGACCTTACAAAAAAGGTGATAAATACTTTATCACGGTGAAAGGCGATGATACCGGATGTTGGTCTTACGTTGGCAAACACGGAAAAGGTCAAGTGGTGAACTTTCAAAATCCTGGCTGCCTACGTTTCGGTACTATCATCCATGAATTTATGCACGCGCTGGGCTTTTATCACCAGCAGAGCGCGGCTGATCGCGACGAATGGGTGACAATCGCCTGGGACAATATCACGCCCGGCAGGGAACACAATTTCGACAAGTACGATAACAAAACCGTTACCGACTACGGTATCGGCTACGACTACAGCAGCGTCATGCATTACAGTTCGCTGGCTTTTTCGAAAAATGGAGAGAAAACAATTGTTCCCAAGGTAAGGTAGAAGAATTTTATATCAATTTATTTTAACTTTAGTGCAATAAATCGAGATATTGATGAGGTGCTCGTTCTTCAGATGGAAAATGTAACTCTTGGACAAAGGAATGGTTTCAGTGAGAAAGATATTGAAAAGGTGAATGTGATGTACAAGTCGCAATGCGAGGCTAGAGAAAAGAAAGAAAAAGAGACAACTGAAAGCGGAAGTGTTACGGACATAATTGCATCTCTATGGCCTTTTAATTCAATTTATTAAAAAACATTAATTTAATAAGAATAAGCAACAATCAGTCGTATTATAGCTCATCATAAAAAGTTTTAAGTGTAATGCGTTAAAATTGTTATCAAAATGATTTCAATTGCAATTTATTTATCTACTTATAATTAATGTTATATTCAGAAGATAAATATCATTTTATTCAAATAATATTAAAATTATAAATCATAAATAAATTTAATTTCAAATAAATATCTATGCAGATTTAATATAAGTGATATAAGTAGAGATTTATTAAAAAAACGCTTTATTATTTTTACAAACAGTATCGTCAAATCAATTAAAAGACAAAAAAACATTACAAGATATAAGGATAAAATAAAAATACAGCATATTTTTAAACAACGTCCGCTTTATTGTATATACCTTTCGTTCTTTCATAAATACATTCCCAGCGCCTAAAGATTTGTTTGTTTTTTTTTTATTTCTCGGGTGTTAATAATTTTCACGTAATTTACCCATTCTCGCGATCGAGTTTTCGTGAATTTTCATTTTTATTAGCACCACTCACACGCGTCACTTTCTCTCAGTTTTTGCTCATACACGTACTTAAGTAAATAGATCATAAACTAGTATTTACAAGATCTCGATAGTTCTTTCATTTGTCCCCTCATATGTACACAATGTTCATTCGCTCGCTTAGTAGACGTAATTTATAAAGACTCTAGAAATAGTGAGCTTAGTTTGGTCAGTGTACGTAATTACATTTTCTTCATTAAATCGTATTACTTTGAATTAACAATAAATTTCCTCGTCCGTATAATTTTGAATCCTTTTGTTTTTTATAGTTTATTTTTCCCTTAAAGTTTTGATAATAGTGATTCATATGCTCGTATATTAATATTTTTTTTTCTCAGCGGTGCAGTGTACGCAAACTTGATAAATTTAGGCGAACTTGCAGTGTCCTTTTTTTGTCCCTTTAAATTCTCCGTTGCGCTTTATCTCCCTTTTCTTTTTGTTTATCATTTAGTTGTATAGTGAAAACGAACTAATGTTGTAGTGAAGATAATTCGGGCACGTTCTCGCTGTTCTACATTCGTGCGTATTCGAAAAAACTAGGTCTCTTACAGTAAGCAATTTAAATTTGTTCAGGATAAATTTTCTGAAAAAAGTCTCGTATCTTTATAATAATCTGGCGTTTAGTTTCCCCATCGTCGAGTCGCGCGATTGTCGCTCGACAAAATTTAAATGACAAAAATTTATTGAACTAAAAAAAGTGGTATAACTATCTACCGTTGATATTCTTCAATTAATTTTTTTATACAACTAGAGTGTGTTGCTTACGACAACCGAATCCATTTTCAACGGATTCATCGACAACGCAATCGTCTTCTTTTTTTTTTTATCTCTCGAAACCTATAAGATTTTTAATTTAAATTCATTACATCGCTAATATTTATCCTTTGTATTTTGTTTATTTCATACAAAACCGCGCGTTGTTGTTATAATTATTATTACTATTAATATTATTATTTTATTTTTCCTTTCCTTTAATGAGACTTACAATGTTCAACACGATTCCCAAAAACTTAAACAGAGGAGTCGTCGCTCGAACGCGTTCTGAGTCGTGCGGTGCTTATTCACATAAAATTCTTTATTTATCTTTTTAACATCTAAAATATACCCCAAGTATTAATAATTACTCTTCTCAGGCACCTGTGAATATTTACAATCGAAGAAATGAAGTTGTTTGCGTTTATGATCTCACCGTGTCTGCCTTTTTTTTTCAATGCGCCGCGCTTTAAGCCAGGTACGACTCAAGCGAATTGCGAATTTCTTTTTTCTCTTGAACCTTCGTTTTTTTCCATGTATACAAAAGTAATAGTTTGAGAGATGTAGAAAAATATGGAATCTATGACGAACCTAATGAGTTTCATTACTTATAGAAAATATCATTTGATTAATGCACGCCAGACCAAACGGATGTTCCACCACTTCTTATTCGGTGTACATGTGAGTGTGTGTATGCGTGTGCGTTGTACATGTACGAGTGCATTTGTGTTGGTGCACTTGTTGTTGTATACATGTATGTACGTGTGTATGCATGTGTGTATGGGAGTTTGTGTGTCTCCTCGCGAGTTGCAGTCGTGTCATTGCTAATGGCCATATCCAGAGCTAAGAAAATAATGGATTCGGTACTCAGCGTCAGAAGCCATCGATAGAGTTTTTTTTGCCGTTATTACTGATGTTCCTCGTGTTTTATTCCTATCTAGGATGAGCAGAACCTATTCCTAATTATGTAACCTACGTCGTCTCTACTCGCCTTATTGTAATCCTATGAGTTTGCTCGTCTCTCGTCCTCAGTACACTGCAATGTCGATTTTCTCCTTTTTTTTTGCGTAATTTTTTTTTTCAATCATTTTATCATTATTACATATATTTTTTTAAATCATTTATCCTCAATATTTTCCTTTAAAAAGTCGAGTAATTACCCTATTCGTCGAAGAAGGCATTTTCGTTAAAATTCTTGATTCAATACAAAAGACGCGCGCTCGCCTCGTGCCGTTCGCTTCGTTTTTTTTTTTTTTTAATTTTTTCTTTTAAAAATCCGCCTACTACATAATCAGGAAGTACTCAGTGAGAAGAGTCAGTTGTGCACTCGACCGACGTTTGGGTGTGGGTAAAGTGAGAAGAGCGCGAACGAATGTGGAAGAAGAAAGAGGGAGGACGCGAGTCCGATAGGAAAAAAGTCTGCTGAATTTTCCGCAGAAATGATAAATTTCTGCAGAATCTTCGGTAAAACTTTCAGCAGAATCTTCTGCAAAACTCTCTGCAAGCAAATTCAGCAAACTTTTCTCCTACGGGGGAAACGCAGCCGCAGAGCGAATTATACGCGGAGAGAAATGTTTTAGTAAAAATTACAAGTCGTTTAGTAAAAGTTACTGAACTGTTTGGGAAAGCTGTCACAGATTGATGTTTCGAGAAAATGACTAAACTTTTCAGTAAAATTTGCCAGACAGTATTGTAATTTTTACTTTATTTACGGCACACTTCACCGAAAAGTTTAGTATAATTTCATAGTAAATTTTGCCAGACAGTATTGTAATTTTACTGTATTTACGGCAAACTTTACTGAAAAGTTTAGCAATTTCTCTGAAAATGTCAGTCCGCGTCAACTTTCCCAAATATAAGAGTTCAGTAATTCTGACTAAACGACTTGCACAACTTCCGCCCTGTAAATCTGAAAATGTGAAAATTCACTTAGAAAATGTGAATAGTGACATTTTGTATGTGAAAACTCGTCCACACGTTGAATCAGTGGATGATATTTGACATAAAAAAATGTTACTATTTACATTTTTCTAGTGAACTTCACATTTTCAGATTTAGAGAGGCGCGCTAAAAGATTTCCGTCAGTGTAGCCCGGGGGTTGGATCGCGTGCCGACGGGGCCCCGTCACAGCATCGTCTCGCTGCAGGCATTGAGCGCGGCGCCGGTGAGATCGAGGTAGGGGCAGTTGCAGCCCGGGGTCGCGCTCCTCGCGGCGCTGCAGAGCCGGCAGAGGCTGCAGTAGCCCCAGCGGCTGGTGGTCGCGTAGCGGCGCAGCCGGCCTAGCAGCTCGTTGATGCGCTAGGAGCCCGGACTGGAGCACTCGCTGCTCCGTCGCCTCTTCTCGAGCTCCTGGGCGAGCATCGCCACCTCCCAGTTGTTGTGGCCGTTCTCGTCCACGAGCTCGTCCTCGTCGTCGTCGTCGCTGAGGCTGCCGACGGCGCCGCGGGCCGCGGCGGCCTCGCTCTCGTCGCTGGACTCGAGGTCGATGGCGACGTCGTCGCGCCAAAGGCTCTGGGGCGTGATGGAGCGCGGCAGGTCCTGCAGCTCGAGGGTCTCCTCCTCGGAGTGCTCCTCCCAGGAGCGGCGGTTGTGCGCGGAGGAGTCGGTGGTGGAGGAGGGCGAGGAGTGCCGGCGCCGGGGCCGGGCGGTGAGCACCGTGTCGACGGAGCTGTCGCGCATGAACGGATGGTCCTCGTTGTCGTCGACGAGCTCGTCCTCGAAGGAGGCGTCGTGCTCGGTGCTGTCGCCGGCTGAGCCCGCCTCGTCGTTTCCGCTCTCCTGCCTCTCCAGCTCCTGGATGCGGGCCTGCAGCTGCGAGATTATCTCGTCGCGCTTGCGGATCTCGAGCTCCAGCGACGTGAACTGACGCTCGAACTTGCTCTGGATGTTCTCCTGCAATGAGCGCGGCGTTTAATGGCTGGAGGACTGTGAGAGGCGGGTATCAATGGAAACATTAATAAAAGTTTCGAGGGATTTTGATTGCATTTGGTTACGATGTAGTTGCAAGCTTGTTTCTATTTTAAAAAGGGAAGACTTCATTTTTACATCGTAAAAGGGATGAAGATATACCAGTTTTCATTTTAGGTACTGTGTATCGTGTGATATTAAATATTTTATGGTGAGACTTGTAATAAATTTTTATACAGTTTTTAAGGTGAAATTAAAAATGTAAGTCATGCCTTAGTAATGAAAAGTTTAATCGTTCACATTATTGCAAAAGGAGGATTGCGATGTATGACTTTACTCGGGCTATATCATACTATACCTACTTTGTAAATTTTAATGAAACTGGGACATTTTTGAAATTAAAAAAAATATATTAAAAAAAACTAAAGTAATAAAGTGACTTAAATTTGGCTAAAACATTCAAATACAATTAAAATTGGAAAAGTATTTACTTCAAACCTTATGAGTTTCCAATCTAATAACATATTTACAGTCTTCAAGATTAAAATTAAAATCATGATTGGTACAAGAAATAAAAGTTTAATTTAAGCTTGTAGTGAGCGTCTATTGCAAAATTGGGAAAAAAATTATTATTATTAAAAAAAAAAGAAGACATTGCCAGTATAAAAGAATTCAGTTTTGAAAAGCTACGAACGAAAAGGCAGTACGACTTCTTCACGGCTATTTGAGTGTTTTAAACAAAAAATGATTAAACAAATTTTTAACATTACAGATGTTTTCTTTTCTCTTTTCACACGTTACTTAATTCACTCGGTACTTAAACATAATCCAGTCTCCTCGACGATATCGAGCGAAAATCATCAATGCTGGTAGAAATTGTCAAGTTATTTCCCACTATGAAACGATTTTTTTCAACATTTTATGCCCATTTAATAGCTAGTTGGAAAAATGGCCATTAAATAAGCCAGAAATGTTGAAAAAAAAATCGTTTCATCACAGGACAAAAGCACAAAAAACTATACGACTTCTACCAGAACACGGATCGCAATTACAGACTTTCGGGTCGGCTCACCAGTCTCGACTGGACGATGTCCCTGATGCCCAGAATGAGCTCGCCCATGCACTCTTCGTCCCTGGAGCCGGACGGCCTGGGCAGTGGCTGGCTCGGGACGACTGCCCCGGCGGGCAGCGGACGGAAGGCGAGCTTGCAGGCGGGCGGCGATGGCAGTGGCTGCTGCTGCTGATGATCCTGGCCGGCGTCCGGCGCCGTCGCCGTCCCCGCCACCGCCGCCACGGCGATGGCCTGCTCGGCCAGCGACGAGGTGGAGGAGGAGGAGGTGCTGGCGGCGATCGCCCCGGGCGCCGCGAGGGGCGCGGGTGGCGCCAGGGGCATCGCCATCAACGGCTCGTTGCCCGGCGGGCTCTGCAAAGTATACTTGTTAAAGGTCACGCTCTTGGACAGCTTCGAGTGCCTCGCCGCGTAGCCCTCCAGGGTCGGCGCGCGCATCAGTTTTCTCAGCTCGGCCGTGGCGGCCTCGCGGTCCGGCGTGCTCGTCGCCGAGACCTCCGAGCTGCCCGCCCTGCTCCCGGCCGAGAGCTTTTTTAGGATGCTCTTTAGATTTCGCCTTTCTAACGTTTCGTTCTCGGGAGAAAGCTGATCGGGCGAAGTTAGCGTGCGGCGCCTGCGCTCCTGCAATGCGTCAATCAAGCCTTTTTCAGGAACCAACAAAAATTCATGAGAAGCGCCTCAACACACTTGCTCTTTATTTATTTATTTTCTTTTTTTTTTATCTAAGGTACACTTTCATACGTTTACTTATCAAGCTCTCACTTAAATAAAGAAAACACGTGCACTTGCGCCACCAACACCCTGCGTGCGTGCTGCAAATACTACGGCGAGATTAGCAGTAGTGTCTTGTGTCAGTGTCTCTTCTACGATAGTTAAAAACCTTCTTTTTTTTTTTAATTACTCCTTTTACTCGTGCTGAAGACAGATGGGTGCTTGCGGGGAGGACTACAGATTGTTCAAGTCAAATGTACAGTACCTTCTTGTTTTGGAAGAAAAGAAGTGGAGAAGCAAAGAAGATTGTTTAAGAAGCAGAGGAAGTCATTAGTATATAATGAAATACAGACGAAAGCTCCAAAAGTCCATCACCGCTATTTTCTCCGAATCAGAGAATCGGAGATGGTTATTTAAAAGAAGCGAAGAGTTTTTTTTTCGAGCAGAAGCGAGCTAGGCTAATAATAAATTTGATTAAATGTACATTCTTCAAAGTAACTGTTAGTATGAGAAGAAATCCATTGTGCAAAGAAAGATAGAGCGATTTCGGTTGAAGGAAAATTTAGAGCTCTATATGTGCGCTGCAATTCATGCCAATGCTACGTGTGAGACTGGAAAATTTATTATCGTTTAGCATTAAGAAGAGTGCCACAACTTTGGATTATTACTAGTAAGGCATCTGGAATCGATGTTATGCCGCTAGAGAAGCTACGATTCTGAGCTGTGCCTGCAGGAGCAACCTGTGCAATATCCATGAGCCAAAGCTGTGACGCTTTCCTTGTTACAATGACTGCTGATAGCTATAGTGGAAAATATAAGCGTTGTATAATTTTTGTATTATCTATTTTTGCAATTTCTTTAGTTAGAAGCCAAGCGTTTCCAAATTTATCTCTATAGAATGTGTGGATCACATTGTATGCGTTATTCATTTAATTAATTTGAATTTTACATAGACAGGTTTATTTTTAAAAATAAGAAAATCTTCAATTTTTCAGTGTCCTTCAACTGTGCATTTATGTGATTCACAAAGGACGAATATTAAATTGATAGTTAATCAATTCAGTAAAGCACATTTAATAAAGCAGTTGTTCAATTTTTTTTTTATTAAGCACTGCTGCATTATTATACGACATAAGTAAGCATTGCGTGCAAGCTTTGAATTGGTGAAAGATTTACATTGATATATATATCTCTTTACACATTCATTTATTTTTATCAAAGTTAAAAATTGTTTTTCCAATAATCGCGAATGTAATTTACAATTTAAAAAAAAAAATTCATCAAAAGCGCATTTGCATAAAAAACGTCGATCACGCCAATTAATGAGAATAAAATCTCGTCGAACATTATTTTCCCAACGTCAAAAAGTTCCACACAAAGTGCAGTAAATAAATTCATTATGTAAAAGATGTAACAATCAAAGTAACTTTTAAAAATATATATTCAAGATAAAAAAAAAAGAAAAACAAAACAGAATATTAAAATTAAACTGAAGCTGCATGAATTATTGATGAATTGCAGCACAGCCATGTATGAATGAGCAGCTGCCGCGGAGTCCGGTATCATTAATTGTGAAAAATCAATTTCCCCGATAAGCCGCGCGATGCGCCGCCAGACAATGGCCCGCTTAATTAAAAAAAAAAAAAAATCAATCGCGCAGTCGCGAAGATTCTACTCGGCGCGCACCCCGACCTCGGGGGCTAATCACGCCCCGTTCCCCCTAACAGCACCGCAGAAAAAAAAGGAAAAAAAAAACCAGAAGAAGAGAAGGGTATGGTATAGTATAGTAGAGAAGAAGAAAAAAAAGAGCAGCGAGCTTACCTTGTTGAGCTTGGCGAGCTTGCGGGCGTACTCGATGGCGCAGGCCTCGGAGTGGCTCCTGGTCAGGCTGCCGTCGAACTCGAGCTCGGCGTTCTCGCCGCAGTCGAGGCTGGAGCTGCGCACCGCCTTCTCGAGCTCGGCGAGCTTCTGCCGCTCGTTCAGGATCTTGAGCTTCTTGACGAAGGGCAGGCCGCAGTATTCGGGCGACAAGTCGTCGACCGACGCGTACATCTTCGTCTGCTGGCGCAGGTGCACCAGGCTCTGGCGCATCTGGAGCTTGCGGGCGGGCGAGGGTCGGACCTGCCTCGAGCTGCTGATCTCCTTGCCGGACGACGTCTTGATCGAGGCGTCCTTCAGCATCGCCCAGGGCTTGCGCGACGCGCCGTTCTCGGCCTCGGCGCAGGAGGCGATGGGCGAGCGGATCGCCAGCGGCCCGGAGGCCCGCGCCTCCTCGGACTCCTCCGTCGTCGTGAAGATCTCGCTCTCCTCGGGGATGACGTTGCGCGGCAGCAGAGGCTCCTTCACGATGGATTCGCGATCCGTCGTTTCCGGCTCGGCTTTCGACTTCATGTGCAGCAGCCGCTGCAGCAGCGGAACCGGACCGCTCGTGCTACCGCTGCTGCTCGGATTCTGCACCTCCACCGTCGTCTGCACCGTCTGCGGTTGGACCAAGTCAATCGTTAATAATCGCGAGCCTCGCGCTTGCGTTCCAGGGGGCTTGATTAACGTCACTCGATCGATTTATCGCTTGTGGACTGCTATTAATGTGCATTGCAATCTATTTTTTTTTTATGTTTATTATTGGATTCTTAACTGCGGTGTTTAGACCCTGTCCTGTTGCGTTATGTAATACAGTGGGTTGCGAAGGTAACGTTATTTAATTTTTTAAATAATCCTGCTATATTTAAATATTAATTAATGGGATATTATTTTTGTTGTGGGTAGCGTTAGTAATTAAAGATTAAGAATAGTAATTTATTAATCCATTAAGGAATATATTATCATTGCGTCGATTGTAGTTTTTCTTGAATATGAAATCTTTCAATTAAGACTTATTATTCTCATTATTAACTTATAAAATATTTTACTATACAAATTTATGGTAAACCTTGGCTAATCAAGTTTGTAGCGTACATAAAGCTATTTTACAATGTAACATAGATTTATCTTTAAAAAAATATGAGGTCGGTACTTTTTTGAATTTTTCTTACACTTAATAATAGTATAGTTAAAGGGTTAATGCAAAGATTAATGTAATTAAATATTTTAATACACTCGCACAGATTGAAACTACTACCTTCAGTTTTTAATTAAGAAAATGAATTATTAATTTTGAAGCAATATTAAACAGTCGACTTTTTGAAATAACTGTTTAGCACTCTTAAATTTATCAGAATGTAAAATAAAATTACGTGAAATACGTATCAATTAAACTCTCGAGAATATTTATCGGATTTCTAACTTTCATATTATCCGGCATTGTAAATTCCATCTAGAACCCGAAATAGAAAATAGAAGCTACGTGGGGCGCGTTGAAATTCTCTAATTAACAATTTCCGCCGTACAGTAAAGCTCAACTCGAAGAAAAATAATACTTATATACGGCAGTTATAATTAACGTCGTAAAGAAACAAGATAAGAGCGCGAATAACAACCTGCTCGGGTATCTGATTGGACATCTCCATGAGGTTCCTCTTCTCCTCCCGCTCCTGCTTCTCCTTGAGCAGCCTGAGCCTGGAGAGCAGAGGCAGTCCGGCCCCGAGGGGCGAGATCGGCGGCTCCGAGGCCGAGGTGCCCGCGTCCTGGCTCTCGTCGATCCGCGTCTGCCGCCTGAGCTGCGGCATCTTCGACGTCAGCGGCTGCAGCTCCAGGCTCTCCTCGGGCCTCGTGTTCCGCCGACTCTTCCTCAGCACGTTCTTCAGGCCCTTCACGTCGCTCTTCAGCTTGTCGACGATGCGCTTGCCGGTGCTGTTGTCCGACGAGTCGTGCCCCGGCGAGGGCGGATGCCGGAAGGAGCGCGCCACTCGCTGCGCTTCCCTCAGCCGCTTCTCGCCGAGCTTCTTCAGGATCTCCTGGGCCTCCGGGTAGTCCTTCAGCGCCGCCAGCACGTCCTCACGCGACAAGCTGAACAGTTCGGAGTAGCCGACCGAACGTACGTCTGCTGTGCGTCTGTTATATTGTTTTGAAAATTTTTTTATTTTAGTGATTGAATTCTTAGCTGTTGATTATCGCTGAGAAAAGAAGTTTAGTAATCACAATTAACCATTACTTGTTTTAACTAATATTTACTTATTTCATAATCAACATTTATTCGTTTTAACCAAATATATTAGTTGAAACTACTAATCGTTATAGTTGCGATTACTGATTTTTTTTCAGTGTAATTTGAGCTTTCTCATAGAGGACTGATGTAAATTAATTAAATCGCCTTGAAATTTTTTTAAGAAGTAGACTTTCGTATTTCCGTTCTGGTGCATTCATTTTAGGATAAATCTATTGGTGACTTTTTGAGAAATTTGATGTTTCAATTTTTTCATACTTTTTTTTAAGATATTTCTTTTATTTACTTGAAAGTTATATATGAAGTCATAAAGCTTTTCGTACTTTTTAAGATGAAAAATTTCTTTTTTTAGTGCGGAGAATATGCAACAAGCCGTGAGCTGAGATCTAATTACAATAGGGGGCAGAAACTGGAAAGGTCAATGAACTCGCAATGCATTACCATCGACACGATGAGTTACAACACTATACGTAGTGCGAAAATGCACAGATCGTTCTAATTTTCGTCTCAATTGTGGTAAATCCGACAGGGTCTCGGTCATGCGAAACGTAAAAAAAAATATAACAAGGAGTCTACGCAAGAGAAGATGTAGACTCAATAAGCATTGTGCAGTATCTGGAGACTACCCTGTTTTCATGAGGGTCCTGGAACTTCTGGCGAACGTCGACAAAAAATAAACAGAGGAAGTAGTCGAGGAGACCAAAGAAGCCCAGCAAGCTTGGTCAGAACTGAGGTAATGCTTGAGGGAGGCAAAAGCGACAACGTTTTTAGTGCTCCCTGATGTATATAGTACTGCACGACAGATACGGTCTCTCTGTCGGCTGTTTCAAAAGAAGTTTTTCACCCCACCCTCAAGTAAAGTAAACAAAATTATTAAATTGACATCAAAATGTTTATGATTTTTTATCATTTTGTCTTCTAATGCTTGTAGAAAACGTTTCCTCTTAAAAAGTACTCAAACGATTTTATTCCTTAACTGACTTTTTACGCGGATCTTTTAATATCATGTACATTTGATATAGAAAATTTTATTCAGAATCAAATTACGTAACAATGCGCCAAAAAGGAGCAGACCAGTCACAATTTGTATAGCATTGACACGCGTCCGGTCGGGAGATAAAGAGACTAGTTAATCAAGTTGTCAAGGGAGACGGTTA
Organism: Sycophila texana; assembly: GCA_035582955.1. Lineage (NCBI taxonomy): Eukaryota > Metazoa > Arthropoda > Insecta > Hymenoptera > Eurytomidae > Sycophila > Sycophila texana. The sequence goes on along the minus strand of JAWWEN010000024.1, from coordinate 1,708,771 downwards.
ATTAATAACAGCCGGAAAGATTGTTGGACGGCTCTTGCCGTGAGAAATTAATTAGCGCGGCCGACAATCGACCTACTTATTGAGCCCGTCGAGGTTGAGGATGCCGATCTCGCCGAAGAAGTCGCCGGCTTTCATTGTCGTGAGGACCCTGCCAGTCTCGCTGATCACCTCCAGGATCCCGTCCGCTATTATGAACATCTCCCGCGCCACCTCGCCCTTGCGGCATATCGAGTCGCCCGGCGTGAATATGTAGGCCTTCATCTTTAGGACGAGGTCGTGCAAAAACTCCGGCTGGCACTCCTGCAATGCAAAACAATATTAATATCGCGCGCTTATCTTGGGATTATAGTGGTTTTGTTTGTTTTTCTGATTATTTTTTTTTCTTTCATTGAATATGAAAAGCTGTTTTTTTTTTTGTGTGCAAATAATAAAAACACCACGGGTGTTTTAACGAAGGCTAATTGCTTGATGGCTTTTAATGTATTTATGTTTATTTGTATAATTTACGAGTAGCTGACGGTGAGCAAGGGAGGCAATTTATGATTCAAATTTACAGAATTTAGTTATTTCCTATCTCCATTTTTTTTTTTTTTTTTTTTTTTGACAAAGTAATAGAAATATTATTACTGACATTACGACTGGAAAAAAAGTTGCACATAGTATCTTTTAAAAATGTTAATAAGAAGATTAGAAAAATCGTTTCATCGATAGAGGATATTTACATAGAATATTATACTATCCATTCATTAATTTTTTTCTTTTTTTCCAAATAAAATACTATACTTAATCGGTCAGAGTTACTTTTTTAATTTTTGAATAATGAATTGAATGATTTTTCATCTACTTACAATAAATTATTTATTGTTTGCACGTCGTCACAAAACTCATAGGAACCAGAAAAAAGAAGGAACGAAGAAAATTTAACTGCACAATGTCCAATCGAAATATCGATGCACCGTAAATTCGACTTGAACTTTAATTTTCGCGAACTTTAACAATCGCAATAAAAGTTATGTCCGGCGCAGGCAGCTCGTCAATAAAGCTTAATTTTGTATACACGATGGTTTATTTCGCATTCTATAACTAATCGCGAAACGAAGTTTTATGACAAAGAAAACTCTTTTACGAGCTTGTACGCAGTGGCGGCGCCGTTAACCACCTCGTCGAAACGTAAATTCAGCTGATTTAAGTCACTTCATAAAACGACGCGACATTGGAGTCGACGAAACCTCGAGCTTGCATCTTGGTTAAAATAGCTTACTAAGCGCAAAAAGAATGATGCGATTCGTTAAACAGAAGAGTTTACAGAAGCTCGTCTGTTTTTTAGTAAAGGAAACTTTTTTTTCCTGAGTAAACAAAAAAGTAGCGTATTGTCGCTGTGTACAGTAGTCGCGAAATAATTTGTAAAGAGAGTATTCAACCGGAAGTTTTATTTTCTGTAAAGAATATTAACAATTGACCAGTCCCTTTTAAGTAAATATTAAACAACTATAATTGTGAATAGGATAAAAATTTGTATTTGTAAAGTAAAAAGTCATCTGAAATTCATTATGAATTTTTACCTTTTATTACGTTTTGTTTGAGATTATATTAATCGAAATTCTTGGGACACAATTTTTAGTACAAAAGAATGTTTTATTATAATTTTTGGCTTTTTTTTTTGCGTCCACTTCTCTTTTCTCTG
>JAWWEN010000024.1:1686744-1697191 GCA_035582955.1 Sycophila texana | reverse complement strand
TTTGACTGTTTTTCAGTCAAAAGTATGTCACTGCTTTGAAATTCAGTGGGATTTCACTGGATTAAATTTAGAGGGATGCGTAAGTTGAATCGACGGTGCGAGTGCACATTCGTTCGGGACGAGTCGATGACTGCGACGGCACACTGCGAGAATGGCATTTTCAGGACGAGTCTTCTGATATTCATGTTTCTTGCTTTCGAGGAATTTTTTTTTTCAACATGAATAAAACTTCAATGTTTTTGTAAATTTTTATTTTAATATCACGAGGAGTTGCTACTTTTTTCTTAACGTATTTATGGAAAAAAATGTTATTTAAAAATTAGACTCCTTACAGAAGAAAATATAAAAAGACTCCTTTTTCCGGTTTGACGAAATTTATTAACAGTCCCTACGAGGGAAAGTCACAAAAAAAGGTGCTCATATTTTATACTGAAATTTCTTTCTCACTATGAAAAGTGACCACCCCACAATATTATTTCAAGCTGGTTGTAACATTTTTCATTCAAATAGTTCTGCTTCCTTATAGATGAAAGCTACAATTTAAGCTTTGTTATATTAAAAATATCCAATTATTTATTAAGTACCATTGTATTCAATCATTAAAATGAAGAATAAATTAAAATTTGTAGTAAATATAGGGCAGATAAAGTACCATTCTGTTCATTGTGATCAACAGTAAATTTAGAACCAATTAATCGATATTTAGTCAAATAAATTAAATGATAGCCTTTCTATTCAACGACTGATTTTACAAATGTGCGTTGTACCACAAAATTTTAGAACGTTTTAAATTTTCCTATAACAGAGAAAAAAAAACTATAATCAGTTCTAAATGTTTGTAGTTTGACTGTAGTATGATCGAAAAATTTATAGTCGAATTATAGTTTTCCTGTAAGGATTTACTATGACTATAGATTTTTTTCGCAAGTGTTTTAATAAAAATTAAAAAAATCTAATCTGCCAGCTTATAAATCATTTATTTTTAGCAGAATACACCTCACAGATCCCACCAAAATCCGTGATCCGAAATTCGAGGTTCTCTTCTAGTTAGCCCAAAGTTTGCAAAAAAAATAAAAGTAAATTTATTTCACGAACAAAAAGATAAATAAGCGAAACCGCAGGTCGTGCAATTATTTGCGCATCCGCATGTGCAGTCGGAAGTCAAACGTCCGCGAAAAAGCGAGCACCGAAAAGATAGAGAGAGAGAGGGAGAGTCTCGGCTTGTAAACAAGCAGAGCACACAAAGGACACGCGGCGTCCATTCGTTTGAGCTCCCCCGCTCTGCTCCGAGAAAACTCCGGAGGCACATCGAGCCGCGACCCTCGGGACTTAGAAGCTCTTCGCGCTCGCTCCATGAGAGATTATGCGCGTGTCCCGCGCGGAAGTTCAATGGCTGACGAGGAAAACGGCGAGGATTACGCTGAGGACCGGGATTACGATTTCTTTATCTCCCCCGCACGCGCGCCAAGGTGCGCTCTCCCTACACGCCGCCCGTTACGATCAGAAGAGGAGGAGCCTCTTCTCGCCCGGCCGTTTGTACCCGCGCGCCGCCCGAGAATAATTTAGCGCTCTTTTGTGCGGCCATTCCGCTGTTTCCCCTTTAACAGGCCTCCGCTTTTTTGCGCCTTTGTTCAAGGTTTCGCCGCCTTTTGCTCGCGCGACCCTTGGCCCCGACTTAGCAGATCGCGCTAATATATCCTCGCCCTTTTTAAGGTAAACGCGTCGGCTGAAGTGGACGCGCACCCTAATTTTTTTTTTCAGCCAGTCCTTCGCGATGTAAGAGAGCGGCGACTTTCGAGTGGCTGCTGGAAATTATGTTTTGAAGGGGATTCAAATTTTTAAGTGTTCTCCAGCGCTAAGGTGAAAAATGAAGTGCTCTTAAATGTGGTGCGCTGCATTTCAATGCGACCATTCTTTTTTATTAGATTTTCGTAAATGAAAATAATTGTTTAAAAGGCATCAAATGTAGAATAATTATTATAGTAAAAGAAATATTTTAATTTCGTTAATTGATTTATTGTGAAAGTTAAGAAGACCACAATCTTCTAGATAAAAAAGAATAATAATAAATAAGTCAAGAAAACGTGGGTGAACCCGATCAGCACCCTTAGGTCATAAGTTGGCACAAGGTCAACTTGGAAAGTTAATTTATTTTTTTCTTATCTGAAAATATTTAATCAAACAGAAGGATTCCCTGAAAGAAACAACTAAATTACAGGCTACTTTTAAGTGATACCATTCTGACATTGAAAAAGGGCTTGAAACAGAGCGGCTAATTAATTAAAGCAGCTTAAATAAGGATAATGAACCCGAATTAATGACAATGTCTAGACGCTGAGGAATATTCTGTCTCCGGCTGCAAGTGTCGCGACGAATTTGCGCGAGAAACGATTCGTGCTTACTTAATAACGACTGTTGGGCAGCCGGCCAGAGTGTCTTAGTCGCGATAAAGAAGTCGTACAAACGACCCCGGAGAAAAGACTGAGGAGCAGTTCATCGAGCCCGGCGAATCCAGTTTCGTTTTGTTCAAGCTTATAAAAGAGCGGTATTAATAGCGTTTCCCGGTCTTGCAGTGCCAAATTTTTCCTCGATCATCGTTCTAAACGAATTCCCATGAAAATAAAGCGAAACGACTATTGTGATTCTGCCATTTGATGTTCATTTATAGTACTCATATTCTTTGTGAAATATGAGTACTATTGTCTTTTTGGAAATTTGATTGATTCGGTGTCAATAACTACGTTTATAATATGTGATTTGTTGTGATAATAATAATAGTAATAATACGTGTTTGATAATTTACGTTATAGTTACGAAGGAAAGTATTATAATGAAAAAGTATTTTATGTTGATTAAAGCTTATTTGAAATCTACTCTTGATTAATCTTATCGACGCATTGTTTTCATAACTCGGTTGCTTTGTTAAGAAAATAAAGTTAATTGCCCCCCAGACTGGTATAGTTTAAAGATGATATCCTTAGGATACAATCTTGACATTTTCATGCTGAAAAAATTTAGTCCTATCAATTTTCTTATCCGACTACTTATTTCATCTCCTATATTTTTTAAAATATTTCGCATACCCTATTTATGCCTTCTTCTTTTTAGTTTGTACACTCTTTTAAACCTTTTTTTAACTTATAAAAACTAACGTCACTCATATTGCTTTGACTACGTTTATTAAGTTTCTGTTTTAGACACTTAATCTTTTTCTTTATTGCGTACAGCATTGAAAGTTTTATTACTATAATTGGAATCTTCCTGTAAAGAAACACAATATTTGTTTGAACAATGTGCGTTGCTTTTATTTGAAGTAAACTGAGGCGCAATTGGCACTGGTGTATTTCAACCGGAAAAAGAATGCTTCAATAAAGATTTAAAGCTGCAATCTGTTTCATTCGCAAAGAGGAAAAAACCTACCTTTCTTATAAAACTAATTGAAACTTTTAAAATATCTTAGGTTTTTTTTTATACTTTAAAGAATCCTTTTCTTTAATATACTTTCTTGCTATTCTCCTTATCTTGTATATACTTCCATCTCTTATCGACATTTTTTCTTTGAAAATTAAATATTAAAACATTTACCTACATCAAATTTTAGTTTTACGATAAGTTTTACTTAAACAAACGTTTATAAAGCTTTTAATAAAAAGCAAATTAAAATTCTCATTTCTGACATCTGCACTACAGCTCTCGTGTCCGTAAACAAAATAGGCAACAATAAAGTCGAGAAACCAGAAGCGACGACTTCAGAACGTCACTGCTTTTCTTTCACTTTGAACGTCTCGCTGCAAAATGGGAAGCACAAAAAGCTCGGAACGCACAGTCAAATAATTGCTCCACCTCTCGGCCTTGTCTTATTTCCGCGCTATTTTACGATTCTCGAGCAATCCATTTTCTTGATTTTCCGACTGCCCTCCCTCCCGCCGCCTCCTTCCCTATACCCTGCGCCATCTGCATCTTTTCTCCTCTCTCCCTTCCACCCCTCTTTCTTCTTTCTCCCTCCATCCTTCCCTCTCTCTCTCTTTCTCCCTTTCGCAGCTCCTCTCCCTCGATTGGCCTATTTCCGGAGCGAAGGGGGAAAAATCCGTCGCGCAAAACTTCATTCCCTTGAAGAACGATGAGGAGAGAGAGAGATAGTGCGTGATTAGCGTGCGCGAGCGACAGCAGCTTGGCTCGCCTCGGCTAACTGTATAGGCACGGATTTCTCCCCCTTCGAGCCGCCGCCTACGTGGCCGGAGCCGCTGTGTGCTCTTGCACCGGATAAAAGTCCCCCGCGCGTTGATCCCGCGTCTCTCGTTTCCCTTTGGACTTTCGCCGCAATTCGTTCACTCGGAATTCTCCCGCGGCGAGGCTAATGCCGCTGCGTTTCTTTTATTTTTTCACGGCGCCGCTTGCGATAACGAGAGAATTTTACTTCCACGAGTGTATAACGAATTTGTCATTTTTAGTGCGGCTGCTTAATCAAATAAATTTTCTACTTCTTTATCTAGACTCGTGATTTCGTATGAATTGGTTGACGTACGTAATTTGTTAAATAAATTTTATATCGATCGAGTACAGATGGGTAACAAATACAGATAGGTCTTTGCGTTTTTTGCGAGCTTCGATTTGGTTGACGGTTCAGGCACATTTGACGCGACGTAACAAGTCGATAAAAGTGTCGAGAGTGAACTGACCTGGGAGGTACTCGGAAAAAAGACTAACGAATATTTCATAAAATTCAAATGCTAATTATACACTTGAGAGGCTGTCGTACATCGATATTGAAGTCTTTCTTTTTATTCAACAATTGTTTACTTTAAGAACTAATTTAGGATTAGAGAAACAGTATATTCTAGTCTTTGATAATCACGTGCTTCTTCATCAATAACCATGTTATTTAAAAAATGAAATTAATAAAATATTTCATTTCAAAGAATATATGAGATTTGGAAAATAGTTTCAGGTAGACAGATAAATGACCAGCTTAATTTTATGTATGAAGGTCCAAATTCCAGAAGGAATATAGAGAAAAGATGGGGACGACAAAGTAAAATGAATTATGCGTCCTCTGGAGGTGTGGGATTTCAAATCATATATTCGTGTCAATTTTATGCAAGTTTCAAATTCTATTTTTACGTTTGTCTACTTTGAATGCCTCACATATGGATGTTGAAAATAATCCATTCTTTTAGATATTTTGAATATACGCGCCAAGAATGGAAAAAATTTCACTTATGATAATTTTTTTTTTTTTGGCCCAAAGATAATTTATTATGCAGCACAAGTAAATATACATATTCATTAGACAATCCACCGTAAATATGACGATTAAATCATATTATCTGTGCAAATAATTATAAAACAAAAAATATATATATTTTGCTTGATTACACGAATAATTAAGGGAATGCTGAATAACTGATTTAACCCACTGTTAAAAATATTCCTACTGCAAATAATAAAATTATTGTAATAATTATATTTCAATTTTTATTTCAATTTTTATTTAATACTCAAAGCGACAATAATAAATTAATAATAAAGGGATACTTAATTTTTCCTACAAAACATTTATCTACCAATTCTTAAAATTTGAAAATATGAAATTCACTTAATTAAAAAATATGAATAGTCACATATTTTATACGAAAAATCGTTCACATTTTTATCGCGTGAAACTTCTTTTCATACACCAGATATCACTATTCACATTTTCTTTCAAATTAGACTAGATCAACATTTTATTTTCATTCAGATTTAGATGAAAGCTAATCAATTAATAAAATTAAATATTCTTATACATCAACCGTAAATTATCAAGAAGCTTAAACATTCGTTACTCATCCAAATGAAAAGTGCCAGCAGCGAAAAGGTGCTACTCCTCCCTTTGTATAAAGGTAAACGCTTCGAGCGAGCAAACAGCATCGCCGCTATTCATTTTAATTTCGAGAAAGCAGCGGTCGCGCTTTAATCCGCCAATCGCGTTAAGAGCAAAGCGGTAAATCAATTAGCGGGTGCGCACGTGCTCGGCGGAGCTCTGAAAGGCGCCGGTCGAGCTCTTGGGTCGGGCGCGAAACGAGTAGAGCCAGTACAGAGAAGCTACTTGGCGATAGCGCGCGAAAAAGCCTCGCTGGCGAAAAAGCCGGCCCGCGGCGCGGTAATCCCCCGGAGCGCCGGGAGCAGGGCCCATTCAAATTGAAATCGCAATTAAATAGAATCTCGTCGGGGGTGATTTGCAATTCAAATGACGGAGGCCTGCAGCGGGGGGAGAGGAGTGCAGGGATTTCCCACTCGTCATTCTGCCGCGCGGGATTTTTCGGGTGATCACGCATAATTCGCGCCGCGATTATTTCATTCGTTTCGTCGTTCCGCTTGGCTTCCTGAATTTTTCAGCTATTCAAATGTCGCGATGAATATGTCAATTATTCGGCTTGACTGGTTATGCGATCGCGGCTTCACGCTTCATTGTTCCTCGTTGACAATCTGGTAACAATACAATTAAATCGTATTATACGAAATCTTTTATTGTTAAAGTTTATTATTTTAATATACTTTTTATTAATAATTTTGCTGGAATACTGCGAGAAAGTATGTAGGTATATTGTCAAAAAGATTTCTTTACTACTTATATTAGTCAGTTGTGTCTTACTAATCAGTTATAAGTATCATGTAGACGTACTAATGTATATAAACTGAGATTGAGTAATTTTTTTATCAAGTATTAATTCTTAAACTTAAAATAAATATCGTTCATAGCTTTAAAGAATCCTCTCTGAAAAATACGATAGCAGGCTGTGAGAATAAATTAGCATTTTAAGAAAAAATTGTGTTAATGTCTATTTAATATTTAAATTTGAATAATTAAAGAAAGTACTTTCTAGTCACGTGTCGTTTGTTTGGTCTCATTAATCGATTAGTAAATAAAATCATTACATTTTAAAAATTAGTTTGACATTTATTTTAAACAAGGGGGTTAATAAAACAATGTAAATTAAGTGCTGTTTTAATTGACATCGTAACGAAAAAAAATTGAAGACTCTAAAAAAAAGGGTTCTTCATTATAATTCTAGTGTTAAATTTTTGGATTAAATGAATATCCTGATTTCAAAAAAATTTATATTAAAATATTAATCATACTGGTAATGCAATTACGATTATTAATAATTATTTCGTAATAAATTGTGACTATATAAATTATGACTATTTCGTAATAAAACTGCAACAACAAAAAAAAAAAACTCTTATAGTAGCATCAATTATTCCTCGTTACACAATTAGAGCGTACCCATCGAAAATGGCTATCCAAGCAAGTAATCTACGAGGCGCTGAAGAAAGTAAACACGCCCGCAGAAGCAATAAAGAGCAGCGCGACCAATTCCAATAGGAGCGAGCTTGCGGGTCACAGCTGCGATTCCCGCTGTCGAGGAGGGTTCGCGAACGCATGCCCGACGAAGAAGAAGACGCGTGCGCACAGACGGGCGTTACGAGCACGTGCTACAGGCGGCGAATTTCATTAAATGCCGTCCAATTTCTCGACGTCGCGCCTCGTCGTTGGGCGCATCGATCAGTGGCGCCGCGCGCTGCGTGCCCATCGATCCTCCAGCTACGGGAGCTGCTATACGTATGTATACATGTATATATACGCGGACGTTGTACGTCAATTACGTCGCGGAAAATTAATTCGTCGTTCACTTCGGAAGGCCAGCTTAGCAGTTAGCTTTTATCCGACAGCCTGCTTCTGTATGGATTACTCGTGTGCGGTACGATTAACGCTGAGGTGTGAGCGTCTCGGCGGAAATTGAACTCCAGCGATTGCTACGTCTCCCTTTGTCAATCAAATTGGTAATGATTATGGAAATTATATTATCTACCTTTTTAGAGTTCATTGAAATTTCTGCAATCAACTTAGCGTTGGCTACTTAGCAGTGACTATAAGCTTCAATTAACAAAATTATTTATAATTTTATACGTTTTTAGTAAAAATAAGACTCATGATGTAAAATACATTAACGGAAGTTACTTATCTAATTGATCTAACTTTGAGACACCGTGATTTATGAGTCTCAATTTCCTTATAAAAATAATAATGTACATATTAGACATTTCTAATTTCTATATAAAGTCAAAGCTTAGTTGAGATTGATTACTTTTTTTTCCTTCGTAAAAGTTAATAAAAGACAGGATCAGAAATTATTTTCAAAACCGCAGACTCTTCTTTAATTAAGAATCGGAAAATGAAATAAATAATCTTCAGAAGTAGCGAGGAAGCTTACTTTTAAATTAACACCCCTTTACGTTCCCGTAATCCCCCAAGCTTATCCAGCCCCTTCGTCATTCTCCCCGGGGAGGAAAATACTTCCTTCAGAAATGTCCGCTAAAGGTCTCTTAATTGGGCGCACCTCCATTCAATCCGTCCGCTAGTCGCGTAGCGGAGCTGCACACACGACGTGTCAGTCGGCTTGACGCGCGAATCTCCCCCAGGGGGGGTGGGGGGATGTACCCGCGGGAAACGTCGACCAAGTCATCGGAGGCGCGGGCGACGATTCGCTGGTTAATTCATGAGACGTCATCTCCGCGAGTTCCCCCGACTGCGAAGCGATGCGCGGTTACCATGTAAATAAAGTACCTCGGAGAGGGCCGGGAGGTCAGGTTGATGCGGGGGGCTGGTACCCCTTTTAAGGCGGCGACTTTCGCGCGCAGTTTGTCGAGTGGACTATGGAGCAGACCGGGAGGATGTCACGCGCCTTGCTTTTGTACGGTTATTTATGGACTGCGAGAGGAGGGTTCGTGTTTTTTAGCTCGCGCCAACCTCTGAGCTCTTCGGGCGTAAAGAATTAAGGCTTTTTTTTATGACGTGGAGAGCTGGGGTCAAAATTAGATTTTTTTTATGATCTGCCGGCGTAAATTTCAAACGTATGCTGAGAGATGCCGCGGTCGGAAGGAGTTAAAGTGTTACTGCTACGAAGCGATACGGATTTCAGTAGTTATGGTCGATTTAGGTCAGACGAGACACAAACGTGTATTCTGGCTGCTCTATCGCGTTTAATAAATTCGGGAAACTTTTAAAAGTACTTTGAAATAAAAGTAATTGGCTTATAATGTTAATAAAATAAAATAATAACTTTAATTATTGGAGTTTTCTTTAATGTTTTTAATAATTGTAATATGAGATTAATTGAAGCGAATCAAGAATATTGTGAACGGCACATTATTTTATTTTCTATTTGCACATTTCTAATTTATTTATTCTACATGTCTTAGACATTTGTAATTAAAAAAGAAGGAAAAGTGAAAAAAAACTAATTTAGCTTTACCCTTTTTTTTTAAATTAAGAATGCATGTATATCATTCTAAAGATAAAATTAACAATGTGCAAGACATAAAGAAAAGAATTTAAAGCAAAAATTAAATAATTTGTCATCTGCAATTGTTGGCGTAGCTTAATTAATTAATGCTATATTAACACGCTTATAATATAAAAGTAGAAACAGGCGGGTATAGTCAGACATACATTTTTTCAATACCGCTCTCACAAAGAAATTCGCTAATTATTCATTTTAAATGTTTTGCTATACTCTACGAGTTAATCTTAATCGAATCTTTTATTGAATTTAAATTTTAAACTAGCTGATAACGTACAAATTATCTCTCATAAAATATTTCGTAAGCTCGTAATACCAACCAATGGAGCTCGTGATTATCTCGAGCCACAAAAAAGCCATTAGAAAAATTGAAATAAAATGTTAATAACACGATGAATTATGTAAACCACGAGGGCATAAAAAAAAAGCCAAACTGCCGTGCATTATTGGTTCGGCGTACAATGGCCGGGTAGCAAATGCACGATCTAGTGGCTTGAGAGTGGCCAGCGAACTGAAATTAGTATTAGCCCCGCCGTCCGTTAGTAGCGCGTCGGTAATATCATCCGGTGTGCGCATATTGCATCGATGCGGTTATCATCGAGCCAGAGCTTTGGCGTTCATGCATGACCGGAGACGAAGCGATACGCCTCCTCCACTCAAGGGAGAAATTAATTCTCGAGATCGATTCCTCTCCCCCTCTCTAGGCTCCGCGCTCGAAACTTGCCGACTCCAGCAATTTTCGAATTTCCCATTTTTTTGAATTGGAAAACTTTTTCATCTCGCCCAGGCGTCGCACGCCTTTCGCGAGGTCGCGCCGCCTCATTTGAATGATGGGCGTCGGATATACAGCTTTATTTCTTTTTCTTTCGACAGTTTATTGGTGCTATCGATTTTTACAGCTTCTGTTGTTATTAAATCATAGTGTAAGACATTTGTGGTCGTCTGTTTATACTCTTGTTCGCTATATTGATGAAAAATTTTAAATAAATGAAGGAATGGTAAACCGTATTTCAAATGTGCTTATAATTTGTTTGATAAAATTGAATATTATTATATTCAATTTTATCAAACAAATTATAAGCACATTAGCTTGCATTTAA
>JAWWEN010000024.1:1625117-1686644 GCA_035582955.1 Sycophila texana | reverse complement strand
AAAACAAAAGCTACACTTATATTTAAGTGTAGCTTTTGTTTTATTAAATGCAAGCTAATTTTTTGATTCAATCTAAAAATCTAGTCACAGCTTGGAAAGGTCTTCAAAAGAGCCGCGGAAACAAGATCTTTTTGAGGCAAAGTTAATTTTGCAAATGAGCCCCATGAAATAAGTTAATCTGCTTTTTAATTAATTCTCTCATCGGTCCGCATAAGTTTTTCTCCTATTTAAACTAAATTGTAACGCCCAAAGAGATCTAAAAAGTTCTCAACTTGAATCCACTTTATAAAGTTCAAACAATCGCGATAAAGCCAGAAGCGGAATCAAATATTTACATATAAATTTAACTCGAAATAGAAAAAAAAAGAGGCGCTTAAAAGTTAAGGCAATCGACGTAAAAAAAAGGGGAGTTTACAGTATTAATTCAGCGGGTAGCTTCAATTTCAAAGGTTATTTAGCTGACTCGTTAATTCCCCCTTCCTTCGCCGTGGCCGCTTTCACCTTCACTTTTTTTTCCCCTTTTTACACCAGAGGTACGACCCGTCCTATATAGACCTGCACTGGGGGATCTATCGCTTGACAAATAACTCTCTTTCCCTCGTTCCAATCTGATAGTCCCAGACTCTGCTGCCAAATTCCCATCTCTCCTGCGCGACTCCATTTTTTACAGAAATTGAGTTATAGAGATCTCTCCGAAGCGCCAATACGTTTGCGTCGCTGTTGTTGAAAAAAAAACTCGACAGTTACTTTCTCCCCCTTCTCCCACTTAGATTGTCGCTGTCGAACTGTAAATAAATCACGTGGTTTATCGCGACTGCGTTAAGTGAGAAAGATGCACATTTTTTAGGGCAGAATAAATTAAGGTCAGCTGCGCCGCGTCTCGATTGAATTTTATTTTTGAGAAGCTCTTTATTAAATCTTGATTAGCTCGATGTTTCCCGAGGATTCCTTTACAAGTTATAATTTACGGTAGGACAGTTAATGTTCATTTAAGACGTTACTAAATTTAATTGAAACAAAAAAGAAGGAATAATTCTATTTTCATTTTTGCTTGGCTGTGATGTAAATACTGATAATGGCTGATAAAAAGAGTTGATAAAATTGAAAGGGGAAATTCCGAAGGAAAATGTTCTGTACTAGTATCCTATGAAATTTTCATTAAATTGATTTTTTCAATTTATTTCTGCGACAGCTGCCAGACAAGAGCTCCTTTGACAAACGAAACTTGAGTGAATTTCCATTTAAATTTCGGTTTACTCGTTAAAAAATTCGCGTCGCCGTATTAGTTGCTCACTAAACTCCACAAATTCGCTTTATAAATGACTTTTAAAAAGAAATTCACTTTCAGCCATCAATTTCTACTTATTCAACAACTTTCCTTCCCTCCGTTCACCACGACATCTGCAGGTTTTCACAAGTCAGGTGTGAATCTGCAAATCCACTTCTAAGCCTTGAAAATTCATAAACAAAAAAAATTGACCCCGTTACGGTAAGAAGCCTCTCGAAATATTCAACAAGCCGACCGAACAAAAGTGGAGTAAACACGACCGATTCGAGTGTTCCCACCGCAACTCCTTGGATGGAAGCCCATGGGAGAGTCTCGAGTTCAACCCCGTCGCCTTTTGTTTCATCTTCATTTCGTCTCCCTCCGTATAAAATCGATATACGTGCGCGCGTCGAGGGGCAAATCTTTACTCGTGCACAAGTCGCTCGCTCGGAAGGCGATTTCTTCCAGCTTAGCCTCTCTGCAGTCCCAAGGCGAGCAGGACACTCTGCCATGATTAAGACCCATTGTGCAATCTGATCGCTGGGAAATCCACGATTAATCGACCCGTACACCGGCGCTTCTAATATCAGGACTCGCCGAGGCGGCGCTCATTTATCGGGGACTAATTTTCGCTTTTATTTGCGGGGTTGGTTACATTTGAGTGCAGACGAGCGAAGCTAATCTCGCTTTTCCGTTTCCACTCCCTTGGGAATTTAGTTTTTATTTGTGCCCTTTGTCTCCGATACTGACGGTAGTTTAATATTTTTTACTATGTTGCTAATTTTGTCTTTCGACTGCCATTAAGGTTAGTAGCTTTTATATTGTATAAACATTAGCTTTTTTTGTTCTCATTTTATTTTTTAGGCGAAGAGGATGAAGAGTAATCGCGATTTAAATGGCATCAGAATTGAATAAAGTGCGCTAAATGGAGAAAACAAGAGAAATGTTTAATTCTCTTCTTGAATGTCAAAACAGCTAAAAAAAGGTATAGTATTTCGATGACAGGGCCATTAGTATATAAAAGATTTATTTTATAAATTTTATACCCTCTTGCGAATCATTATAATTTACCATGAATCCAATATAGTATTTCCGCTGTCGATAATATAATCTCGCGATAGAGGCAATATCAAAATAAAAGTGTAAATTTAATGTCAGTTTATTTTCAGCGCATACTCAATGGATGGTAGTAAATGGAATTTGCATACTTTCTCAACTTTAGTAAAAAAAAGTGTGTACAAAAATGAGTAAATTTGAAATTCATTATCTTTATAATTGCTTTTACGTAAAATGTTATAATAATAATAATAATAAATGGAAAATTTGCACAATCAATCATTTAAATAGAGGAAATAATTTAGAAAAGTTACAAATACAGTTATATTTTAATTCTCCTTTCAGATTTTTTTTAGCTCAACTTTTAATTTAATTAAATATCAGTTTATCGTTTAAAAAATACTTGAAAAAAAAAAAAACGAAAAAAGTGATACGGCATTGAGTCTTTTATAAGCTGCCACGTAAAAATGGTCGAGATACAAACTCTCGTCCATTTGATAATTCCTCCATCCATCATCCGACCGTTTATATTTTCAAGTCTCCCCAGCAGGTCTCATAAATTTTATTTAAACCCTTATGTGCTGATCGTGGAACAAATTATATTTATCAGATTATGCTCAAAGCTTCAAAGTTGACAGAGCAGTTTTATGTCTAAAATCTTTTTATTATCAATTTGGCTTTTTTCATTTATTGAATACACATACGAAGATTGAAAAATTATTTATTACGATTTTTTTTAATAAACAAAAAATCAGTTAAATATAGTTTCCATTTACTAATCTTAATTTTCGTGCCACTAATATTAATAGTACGCAATATTGCTTCAATTTATTTCATTCGAACTCAATTGATAGCGCGATTAAGTGCAAGTAACTTTATTACACCGAGGCTCGCAGTACAAAGTTTACTACACACGATCACGAAATATCTATCCAACGAGATTAAACCTCGCACATCGCCGGCTCATTATTTATAGTACCCAATAATTTACCTGAAATTACGCGCCAAGGGAAAAATTGCTTTCATTAAAAAAAGAGAAGTAGCGACCTCAGCTTCAATAACTAAACGATGTTTAGTGAGCCCAGGGATACTAGCATCCTCCCGAAAACATACGACCCTCTTAAATCCGCCACGAAATTTCCATCGTGAAAAAACGGGCGAGAGTTATACCGCTCCAATAATTTGCTCTTCTTTTTTTTTCTGTTAAATAAAAAGTCACCATCGCTCGTCCATGCGAGCGAAATTACGGCAGTCACCCCTCGCCCCCCACCCCTCCCGTGAAACTCGTTCCAAGAAACCGTCCTAACAACTTTCCCCTTTATTTCTTACAATTCGCTGAATCGAGAGATGGAATAAGAGAATGGCCACAAAAGGTCGAAAAAGGGAGTATAAGCGAAAACCTCGGCGGCGGATCTCGACACTCTGCCATTTCCCAGGACTCCCCCGGTCAATTGTCTCGCCTCTCGATCCTGACTTCGGCGCGCGACTCTCTTTATTCATCCTCGGCGACACCACCGCGGTCCATTCAGTTTCCTTTATCTCCACTCGCTCGACAACTCATCGCTCACCGTTTTATCCCGATGGAGCACTCCCACCCCGGTCGGCTCTTATTATATGTACCTCCTAACCTTGAATCGCCCTGGTGTCTATTGATCCATTAGGGAACAAGTCAGTCGTCTGCGCTGACGAGATTTGCACTGATCGGCTCTGAAGAATTGCCTTTTGGGGAGGAGAATGGGGAGGGACGGGGGATGGTATGCGAGGCGTCGGTGCTTTTTTTTTTTTAGTTGCTGTTTGCTCGACCGTAAGAATCGCAGGGGCTATTAAACGCGAGTGATGCAGCGATCTTTTTAGACGAATTTTGAGTCAACTCACGTCGATGAGGAAGGAACGGTGCGATAGCATTGATGACGGCTTTTTGTAGGTGAAATCGATACCCAATGCTCGCATAATTGCGAGATGTGCGATTTAATCAGTTAGACAAATTATTAAGTGGCCTTGTGACTTACAGTTGATAACGGAGTTTAATTTATTTGGATCAGTGATTGATTGGGTCGAAATAAATTTTGTCGACTGATTTTGGTTTATAAGAAATTCAATTAGCTCTCAATAGATTGAATTGAAATAATTTTATTTAATTGATATTATAGTTAAATTATTACTGCAGAGACGCTTTTTGTATACTCAATGAAGCGTGTCACTGCAGTAAATTCGATACTCAGCAGGTAATTTACAACTGAATGAAAATAAAAAAATAGGGAGAAAATATAGTCGCATTCAAGCTCACAGCATCCGCAGACGCATCACTCAATCAAATCACTCGCAGTGGGTAAGTGAACGGTAGAATTGCGAAACTGCATTCGTAATCGTTACATCGAGAGCACGTGCAGGTGAAATAAATTTTCGCAGCAAATAAAAGGCAAAAGTGCACGTGCCCATCTCGTTTCACGCACAATTCGTCAATTCCGCGCGAAATCTCATTCTCAAGCAAAAGAATCGAAAAAATTTGTACGCCAAGCCATCCGTTTGTGCGTGCGTACGCATCTATTAATTGTTTTAGCTCTTTGACATTTCTCTTTTTCTTTTACGGCTCTCTTTCTCGTAAATTTTGGGAACGATACAGATACCCTCCGTTATGCTTGAACTGCAGAAGCCGGGACAGTCGACCGCGTCGAGCGAGGCTCCGGGGATTGCCGCCCGCTACAGCTCTGCCAACACAACAACAACACTCCGCTCACGATTCTAATACCTAAGTACTGGATGTTCTTCTTTGAATGGACACTTAAGAGACAATGGAACTCGCTTCTTTTACTTATCTACTGTGCAGGCGCGCGCGCGCTTTTCGCCAACTTTTGACTCGGCCTTTAAAGAAAAAAAAAGAAAAAAAAAGCTTCTCTAGCACTCAACGCCGAGGTTGGCAGCGATGCTTTTATTTTACTCGTCGAGATTTCTATGCGGAGAAAAAAAAATCGTAGCGTCAACTGACGACAGTTCAGTAAATTACAGAAGTGTCTGCTCAATCACCGCTACTGAAGACTTCGGTAGCTGTTACTAAAGATTTTAGTTACTATGTCACTTTAGTTACAGCTACTAAGTTGACTGCAGTTGTGTTTACGAAAGTCCTCTTACTGCATCACTTCAGTTACGTTTACTGAACTTTTTCGTAAGCACGACTGTTTTTTTTCTTCTCCGTGTAGCGTATGTATAAAAATAACTCTTACCAAAAAAAAAATGTTACGTGCCTATATTTCTACGCAATTTAAGGTGAACGCACATTAAAGAATTCTCCGCGTAGCATTTTACAATTTTTCATCTCAAGGAAGTTAATAATTAATACGTTGAAAAAAAAAACGTTCCATAAAATCAATTCGCAGAATTCCGTTGACGCGCACGAAAAGTTACGGTTTCCGCCAGTAATTCACGAATCATTGATGAATCGAGCGCCGCGCCGTTCATCACCGGCCGGAGGCGCGCACGAATTAACCCGAAGTAATTTTCAAGAGCGATAAAATACATCCCCATAGCGAACGTCGCAGCGCATCCGCGGTGTACAATTTCCGCATAAAGGAGTACACTCCGCGTCGTTTGCCAGTCTTGGGGGAACAATTTCCGGCCCGACGCCCGCGCACCGCGACTACTCTTATATGCGCACGGGCCGTTACCATTCGGCGCGTACGTGTTGCTTTTGTATTCCGCGCTGCACGCGTCTCGACTTGAGTGCGCTCCGTCGTCGTTCGTTCGCACCGTCTCTCGGTTTTTTCTTTTTTTTTTTTTTTTTTTTTTTTTTTGCGCTCCGCGATAAAAAGGCCAGAGGCCGAGAGCTGCGAGCGAGCCTCGCGGCTTTGACGATTCCGTAGCAAACGCTTGGCATCTGGTCAAAGCGACGAGCGTGCGATTTTCGCGGTCGCGAGGGAAAGCCGCGAGAAATGAAATTCAGCGCACACTTTTCGCGAGAATCACCACTCTTTTCGAGGGTGAAGAAATTAAAGAGAAAGCTTTGGAGTTCTGGCGAGCACTGCGCTGAGCAGTACTCGCGCGGCGTTTGATGTACGCTCGCTTGAATGGTTTGACGATTGCTCCGAGAATAATTAAGATTATTTTGTTGGGGGAGAAGAATTTTATTGCCTGCGCCCGCGACACTCCTTTCAAAGCAAAACCATAAAACCGAGTGTTCCGCAAGTTATATTTTAGATTAGTGCATGAAAGCAGAAAGTAACTTAGTGTCAGTATTAAATATGCCGTCGTAAAAGTATTTTGCTGCAGCTTAATAACTGAACAATAATTAATCTGATATTCAGCTTCAATTTTTTTTTTTTACAAAAAATTGAATTCATTTTGACAGACAATTTAGCATTCCATTCCCTCTTAAGTTAAATTCGTTATACTCCAGTGATATACTACGACAGTTAAATTATACTGAAATAATGGATAAATAATTGACAAAATACAGTTTACGATGAATGTGGATAAGAGGTATAGTTTTAAAACAGGATAGCATACTTTTAAAAGTCGAAAAATTTGGCTTTTTAAAAAACTATCCCTTGAATGAACTACTGTATCTCAATCCTCAACACTGCATCAAGGCACTCGCCTCAACGCCAACGAAAACAAAGTTAAGCAAAGCCAAAGTTTCCGACAATGCGTTAGAAGTAAAGGAAGAACAAGAGTAGAAAGTAAAAGAGAATAGCTAATGCATCAAGTATCACTCACTCGGCGTTGGTCTCTGGTGTCGGCAGGTCGCCGATGGTGGTCAGAGTGAGCGTCGACCAGTACAGCGAGCCCAGGTACTTCCTCGTGAGCGTGGCGTACTCGCCCGGCCGATAAGGATAGACCCAGTCGCCGTGGAAGCCCTCGGCCTCGCTCAGCAGGTAGTAGAAACAGCCGAACCAGTGCGCCAGTATCAGCAGTATGTGTATCAGGTTCAGCACCCGCCACAGGTTCGGATACACCGTGCGCGACTCCACCATGTAGTAGTAATTGTAAACCCGGTAGACCTTGAGGAACCTCGGAAACCTGAGCATCGGATTGCTGCCCAGGTTGACCTGCAGCAGATCCAGCGGCAGCAGCGCCAGCAGATCCAGAATGAAAGACTTGGATTTGAAGTAGTGCCCGGCCAGCTTCTTGCTGTTGTACACCATGAGACCCTGCTCGAGGTAGCCCGTGCGGAACTGCACGCCCACGTCCAGGAAGAACACGAGGTCGGTGAAGCCGTCGCAGCCCAGCCACACCGCGGGCGCCATCGCCTGGAGCTCTGGCATGCTCTGCCTGACGATCAGCGTCCAGAGGTTGTAGAGAACGCAGGTGGACAGCAGCATGAGCCAGTAGTAGTAGAAGTTCTCGTCTGGATTGACCACGGTCTTCGGTGGCTTCTGCGGCCTTCGCGGCCGCCTGCGTCTTCTGCTGGAGTTCTTGTCGTCCGACTGGTCGCCCTCGCCCTCGCCGGTGTCGATGGTCTCCTGGCTCTCGGGTATCTGCCGCGTCGAGAACCTCTTGAGGAAGGAGTCTTCGCGCTTCAGCGGTGGTTTCTTCTGGATGGTCGATATCGCCGAGGATAGCTGAACGGTTGTGCGTAGTTTCATCCACCGCTGGTTGCTCTTCGTTCTGGAATTACGAATGGTTGGGTTTTAGTATGGAAGCTCGCTTGAGGCAGAGCGGACAGACGCACCACATTTGCTGGTTGCCCCGGTTTATAGCTGGATAAATTTTTTTTTTTTTCAAGTTTTTCACGAACGTTACGAGGCTAGAGATCATTGCGAAGAGTAGTTGTCTCTATCTGGTTAGAGAAAACTTTGATGGAAGTTTAACGAGAGAAACAAAGTTTGTTTATCTTATTTATTTATTTTTAAAGGAGGCCTCTTTTAATGTTTAGTAATCCAAGTAGGATGAACTGCTCACTTCCATCAAATGCTTTCGGAAAAATAGACCTAGACACTTATAAGACACAAGGAATGCTGTTTTGAACATAAAATGTATTTGCACAATAATTTATTTATCATAGGTCGTAATGGTTTATATAAGATGTACTATACAGAGAGGAGTAGAAGAAGCAAAAGTGAAGAGTAACATATATATCTATATTCAGATTTTTAGGTTTGTTATTTTTAATTTTTATTTTAGAGGTGTGCTTTTTTTTTCTAAATCAATCAATATATAATAGCTTCTATTCTAAAGACATTTGAAGCACACATACATTGCATCTATGACTTCGTGAACCACACTTAATAAGTCTGAGATACTTAACATTCTATTACACTTAGGTGTTACTTGTACGATGCAATATTCGCTAGAAAAGACCTCATTATACGTGTTTAAAACATTCTTGTAATAAAACATAAAATGTATCTTTTTACAAGTGGCAAATGATAGTCAAGTAGATCATAGTTAGCTAAGAATCAGATAAATGAGAGATAGACAGACAACAGACAGACAGACAAACTAATAGACAAAGATAGAAACAGCGTCGCAGTCATTTAAACGCGCATACAGAGACGATCAATAAATTTAACATATCTTCATACACCCTTTACATACACGTTTTATGATAAGTGAAAAGACAATCCAAAGTTTTTAGATAAATTTCCAAATTATTTACGTTCACGAAAAATAAATGTAAACGTCATTTCATTCATTTAAATGCTTCAACCGTTACGAAATAATCCATTCATTTTGTTTTGAAAAGTACACGAAAAATAAATATTCAGTAAAAATTAAAAGATTCTATAAAAAAGAAAGAGTTCAAAGTCGACAGATCAGTGAGAGTAATCGAGCATATCGGAGGTCGAGAAAAGTAAATAGAATTTTAGTAACGTAGCGTAATAGCAAGGGTACACACAGAATCGTTTGCCATTGTTTATCCTTTATTGCGTCGGGAGTATTTCTCTTGAGCTTCTTGCATTCCCGCGCGGAGGTGAAGGCAAGAACGGGAGATTACAAAATATAAAAAGTTTAGACGTGTGTACTTATCATTCGTCTTCGAGCGGCATCCTTGAAAGTGCTGATGCTCGCAAGTGCTTGTATTGATTTTCGGCAGCTGGATTAAAGTTATTTTCTCCAATACGAGGAGAGCGATGGGGCAACTTTTTATATTTCTAATCTCGAGCAATGGTCCAATTGGATTTATGCGAACAGCTTTTAAATTATGATTACATAAAGTTTTTTCTTATTCAATCGCATTACGATTTCATATCTTTTAATTAAAGTTACGAGGGATGAATGAACGTGTAACGAATGAACTTTTTAATTTTGTACTTTTTATGACGTTACCTTAAACCAGTATTTCTATTTTTTTTTTTATTTTATTTCGGGTTGGGTTATTAGATTGCTCCGCTTTCTATTAATAACGGAGGTCAGCATCTAAAATACTTCATCCTATTGAGAAAGAATTTATGCGTCCTTAGTACCGTTATAAGAAAGTGGTATAAAGCAGATATTTTATCAAGCGTAAGATAAATTTTTTTTTAAAATATAACATAATCTACATTGAAATTTTTTCGAATTCGCTTGTATAATAATTTATGAATTTACAGCACACTGTAAGTTAATAAAGTATTTTACATTACTAATAAAAGTATGAAGTACTATCGGAATAAGGAAAATCATTGAGTTTTTCTTTTTATTCGCATAAATTGATTAATAGAATAAAGCTGTTACTTGAACTTATTATCAAGCTTTGAATACATAAAACACTAATTGTAATTGATCCATTAAAATTATCGGTCTTATATTATCACACAAAAAAAAAACCTAAGAGTTATTTAAATCTACTAATCTAATCAGTAGCCTATATTTAAATAAATACTCAATGCATATTAATTTAGACAAGAATTTGTTCAAATAACATAGCAAAGGATCATAACAATGGTGCGATATAAGATTATTATAAAAAGGTCACAGCTGTCTCATCATACACTATCACACGTAAGAGTATGAAGAACACGATGAGGTGTATACAGTGACTGCTCTACCATATAGCCAGAAAAATAGTCACACACATATAAAAGTATATAAAACGTATGAAAGATAAGAGACAGTCTCTAGGAGTAGAGAAGATCGAGCAGACGGATGTACGTGAGAAGAGTAGATGGTCGGTGATATAGAAGCCGCGGGCACACAGGTTCAGATTCTTTCACGCGCGACAACAACATCGCAAGAGAGTAAAAAGAGACAGAGCCCATTCGGGTGGAGAGATTTTTTTTTTTTTTTTTTTTTTGTTTAAATTATTTTTACTTTATAGTTAGATCATTCTTTTTTTGTTTTGTATTTATTTTGGTGGATCCTGGCGACGAGTACCTCTTGATCTTGCGCAGGGAGGAATAGAGCGCCATGACCGCGCGCACATTGCTCCACTTTTGGGAGCCGCGCGTGCTGCGCGGCCGCCTCGCCGCGGCCGGGATCTCCGCGTCGCCGCACGCACTGTCGAGCGAGTTCGAGGTCGTCGAGGTGGTGGGGAAACCGGCGGGGCCGCCCTCGGCGCTCACGCTGCGGCTGTAGCCGAGGCTGCTGCTCCCGGCGCCGAAGCCGCTCCCGCTGAAGGACTTGCTCAGGCTGCGCCGATAAGCCCCCGCCATTGACCTGCGAAGAAGAGCCATGGAGCCCCCGATACTTTTCCCTCTCACACTCTCCCCCTCTCTTTCTCGCTCGCATCACCTATACTCGAACTTATCGTCGTGTCCTCTCTCTCTCTCTCTCTTTTTCGGTGGCGAGGCCTGCCTTATCGCCTCGCTATTACTTTTATAATTTTTCGAAGGGTTATTATCACTTCGTTTGCCTTTCTAAGGTCTCTGTCCGTCTGTCGACATCTCTCTTTCTCTCTTTCTCGCTAAAGTAAAATGGACTTAGGAGGGTGTCGCCTCGGGGCGGTGGTCGGTCGTATTTGCGATACCGCGAGTTTTCGCAGTATGGCGGGTGTAAATTTCGGTTTCTGTCTTGCCTCTGGAGTAAGTATATAAAGGTCAATTTGTTGAAATGAAGAGAATATAATGCACTTGCAAATTTTCGAGTGATTTCACACAGTATAAGCCAATTAAAACTGCGTCACAGTAAAGTGAAAGTAATTGTAATACACAACTATCGTACTATCTACAGTCAAATGCAAAAGCTATTAATACGTTCGTCATTACTTTTTATGCAGCTGTTTTATAAGACTTTTTTTTTATAGATACCAAAGTATCTTTTTTTTTTTTAATGTTAGTGTAAAAGCTACGAAGTATCTACAGGAATTAGATTTGCGAAACTTTTTAAAACAGGCAGAGTGAGGAGAAAAGCACTTTTATTTCAACGTCTACTCAGCAAAGAATTTTAGCGATAGAGAGTGATAGAAAAAAGTGAAAAAGTAATGCTTCGCATCAAACGCGAGAAACCTGCTCGATGAGACCTTTGTTAGAAAAAATTAACTTAGTCCCAGAGTTACCAATTTGATTTGCCTGCTGCACCGTGGAAAATGGAGTCGCCATGGAAAATAAGGGACGTGCGTGCAACTGGCTTTGTGAGTAAGTCTTCCAATCATTTTTATTTTATTAAAAGACATTTTTAACAAAGGATGTATTAGTTCCGAATTGGTCTGACGATAAAAATAAGAATATTCGAAAAACTACGAATATTTTCTTATATAGTACGAGTCCATTAACCGCATTATTGATTTTGTTTTCTAATTACGTTGCCTTATTTCTACTAGTAAACATAACATTTAAAGTAAAATATAAGCTCCAATTTTTTAAATAAATAATGATCGTAAAAAAAATTCAATCATAATTATAATAATTTTGAAAGTCATTTAATATTGATTTAAAGAATTGCGACAATTCTAGTTTTTCAAATAATTCAAAAGATGATGTGTTTTTATCTTCGTTTGCTCTACTTCCATTTATTCCTGCAGCTGTAAGGAAAATGGCAAGTTGCAAGTGGGTGCGATAGACAAAGTAGCGGTTGAACTCGGCAGATAAAAGCGACCATTATACTGCTACTGGCAAATTTTGCGAATCTCAGAAGTTCATTCAGATTCGTGCCATCATCATTATTGGTTGGATGAATTTTCTCTCTTTAAATTTTACGGTTTAGCTATTCAGAAAATTATAAATTATACTTTCTCAACTCTAATATTGTTTAATAAAATTTAAAAAAAAAATAGAACTGAATTACGCGAGTAGAAAAGCCCGGATATGGTCAGACATATCCACGTATGCCCAGAAATTGAAGGTTTCGCAAGAAAATTTGCAGCTCAGCTATTCAAAAAATTATAAATTATACTTTACACAACTTAAACACATTATAAATTATATTTTAAACAATTATAATGTTATTTAAAAGAATTTAAATAATTAGAATTGGATTGCCAAAGAGCTTCTCGAAATGAAATTTTTCGCAAGTAGAAAAGTCCGGATATGGTCAGACATCGACGCGTATACCCAGAAATTTAGGGTTTCACAGGAAATTTATTATTCTAAATGTTATTAAACATTAATAACAGTGCTAAAAATACCTCTAAGACAGTAAGTAAATTCCCACTGTACTACTTCCGACCTCAAAATTCAGAGAACATTTACTTGCAAGTGACACGCAACACTGACTTGCTAATCTCTAACATCGGAAGCTCTCGCGCATTAAGATCATTCGTTCAAGCGGCGCATCCATATTGATGTGTTATCGCGATCCCGCAACCATAATGATACGAAGTAACCAATTGGGGATGAGGCCGGGGCGCGCCTCAGGAAGCAGTTCCGAGACGCCGGATCGCGCTATTGTGTTTATACGCGGAGGAAAGCCGCAACCCCGAGGTAAGATTTAAGGAGGGCTTCGCGGATTAGAGGCCGCGTAGTTGATCGAGCAATCAGAGCAAAGTGACGTTAACAGTCCCGCCAGGATGCGACCGGCGCCGTTCCCCGGTGGTCCGATACATTTCTGGCGGACTTCTAATCGCCTGTGCGCTGATACCACCCGGGCAGCCAGCGGCTTGTTCAACAAAAAGGATGATAATTAACGATGGAGAGAAAGTCGAAGAGGCTAAGGCGTACGTAGATGTACTGTATATTGCATTTTTTTTTATTTCACGATAATTTTCACGTGCAGTGCGTTCATCGCGTTCTGTTGTGTGTTTTTTTTTGCAATAACTACTTTGAATTTTTATTTTGCTTGTTAACATTTTAATAATGTAAACATTTTTTCATGTCGTTTTTATTATTTACAATAAAAAGTTACATTAAGAGTAATTAATTAATTAATTAAATAATTCTTGTAGTTTTTATTATTTACAATGAAGAGTTTCAATTATTGATTAAAATCTGCAGCATCCATATGCTACTTTCAGCGCTAGAGGTTTAAACTTGTCTTCTAATCACTTAATTATAAATTCTATAGAAAATTTTACTTAATTATTCATCAAAGACTAAATTAAATCTTGAAATCCCAATAAACGTCGATAATTACTAACCAGCGCCTCCTTAAACGGAAAATGTAAGATCGAAATAGTAGGGTACTGCAATCGAATCGGAAGACACGACGATTGAGAGGCAGTCACGGAGTACATTTAATTCGCGAATTCGTTCGCGCTCGAGTGGGTACGACATCAAAAGCCGAAGGATCGATCCCATTCTCTCGCAATCGTGGACAAATAATTCAATGAAGTGCAGAGAGCCTCTCACCGGCGGAGCTCGCCAAGAACCGAATGCAAAACGCTCCAAGTGCGCGCAAGCATCTTCGACTCTCCCCCTTCAACCCTTCCAGTCAAAGTTAGCCCGAACTTCCGGGTGCACACACGTCGACGACCGCCTGAGATATTATCTTCTCGGAGACTATTTGATTATTCCAGAGAAACGCGAAATTTTTTTGACCTCCAAGGGAAAGGATGAAGCCCCTTGTAAAGGTGGACTTGATTTTAGTCTCGCATTGCGAGTAATTGATGGGCCTATAGTACGTATTCCACGTACCTTTACCACGTATATTTTTTCTTGTTTACATGAAGGCCTGCCATTGGGTCTTAATTTTAGGCTTTAATTTTGCTCTTCACATTCCTATGGGACGAAGAAAATCTACTGTCATTATAGGACGCCTTTTATTAGAATAGTCGCTGCTTGTTGAAGAAGTGATCAAATTTTAGCTTCCTATCACACATTGTAAGTGTGGGCATCGATTCACTTCTGCACGTCCCAGTCCCTTTGACGAGTGTGTGACTATCGCCTAAGTAATCGAAGAAAGGTATTTACTGGGCGTACTCGACGTTGCTTAATTTTCCTGATCACCTTTAGGTTTATCGAGACACTCAATTCATATTATGAGATATTGATTTATTTTCCTTTCAAGCTTTAAGGATGATGATCATGAATAAACAGTTCTCAGGAGAGTAGGTCTGTCGGTACAGCCTTGAACCAATATTTGAATGAGATTATGAAAATTAAAACTTACAAATAAATGAATCGAAGACTTTTCTCAATTTTTGTAACAACTTCTAACAGATGATTATACTAATAATAATTCACTTTTCATTGTACAAACTTTCGGAAATCTTTCGATATTGTGAATAGAGAATTAAAAAAATGATAGACAAAATCAATTTCCAAATCTGTTAAAATTTCTTAACAAAACGAAAACGATTTTATTTAATCATTTCATTTTGTATAATAATAATGCAATAGTAAGGGAAAGGACTTGATTATTTAATTTGAAAATTGCATGGGCGACTAGTGATGAAAAATAACTCGACTGCATTCAGAAAGTTGGAATTCGTTGGTAATCATTAAAGCGAAGGCGAACTTGATTCTACACTTCGGTAACTATCGGAGTGAAACTGCAAACAACTTAGAGTGGAGAAATCCTATGACTACTGGAGCCTAGCGTCACAGTTAAGTGGTTACGTTACCGTTCAGTCACGGAGCAAATTAGAATTTTTCTTCTTCGCTAAATTGTAATATTGTTTCTTGCCATTATTATTATTATTATTCATTATAATAATTTACATTACTATCAAAATTTATTTAATTATTCAATAAAACAAAAGTCTAATCAAATAAAAGTGGTATACCTTCCACGTTCGCGGTTCAATATAATTCAATATAATTCAGTATAACTCAAAAATAAAAATACGAATGAGTATTAATCATTAAAAAGAAAATAAAATACACACACACACACACACACCCACCCACCCACACACACACACACACACACACACACTGATGTTTAATACAAGCCACGGAAAGCGGGATGACAAAAAAAACGTATTGTCGGCCAACCTTATTGAATCAAAGTGACAAAAAAAAGTGCATCACATTTAATTTGCAATTCAGTACAAAGCAAATAATAGAGACAAACGCGTATTGTCGTTGGCACGCAGTAATCCTATCGCGAACGACTCGTAAAAACTCGAGTAATTAACTTCCGCGCGCACAATATGCGAGCGGACCGCCCACGTTATCTTTTGTTACCGAGAAGCTCGCGCGCGATGGGCAGTAGAGCGGAGGAAAAAAAAAGCAACGACTTGGCTAAACGGATATACTCATCCGAGCGAAATCTCATTTGCTATCTTTTATTTGCCTGTATCCCGCTCCTCTTTTTCCTCTCACGCTCTCCACCACTCGAGCGCGTGAATTATTTCACCTGTTCACGCGCGACGCCGCGATATGAATTTTCGCATGGCTTTTGCGCGCGTCACGCTTATGTCAAGTCCTGCGGCTAAACCCTTGCTTCCGCGGTCCCGCACTTGATTACGTGCCAGTTCTATTATCCGCGAAATTACGCGTTCGGTAAGATCTCGAGCTGCGATCCCGCGGATTTTAAATTCTCGAGTTATCCACGTGTGTGTGTTATATTACATAAATATATATAATATAAAAGTGTGTGTGTGTGTGTGCGCGCACGTGAATTCGTATTCTCACGCGAAAGCTTTCCAACGAGTGTGAACGCAAAAGCGTAACTAAAATATTCACAGCTTTTTCTCCAATGGATATAATGAATTAACCGCGTTTCCTTTTCTTCTCGTTGAAACCAGTGCAAATGCGATTATTTGTACGACTTTTATTTTGATGCTCGCCGTCTACCTACGTATTATATAATACATCATTCTATTGTTATATTCTTTTATTTTCTTGCTTTACATTTTATTGTTGTGATTTCTTGTCTGGCAAAATAAGTTGCATTCTTGCCAAGTCTTTTAGTATTGACGGTCTGTGTCCAAATCTGTACAGAAAATATATAGAAAGCAATAAAATCAACCACGACAAAGAATGAGTCACACAGCTTTACAACCCAAACCAGCGTATCGTAATCTGCCATCCCCAATTAGCCACGTCACTTGTGATCCTGTTCCGTAAGTGAAAGCGGAAAAAAAGTCGACCAGTCGTATGTCGGCACATCGGCACGTCACGCAACGTCGCCATAAATACGATACACGAATCTAACACAAACACGCAGCGGGAATGCATGTGGATTGGTATACTTTTAATTGCGTGACTTATCTGTGCACTGAGTGTTTCTAATATTTTATGTTTTGAAATCGATTTTATGCCTATGGTTGTCACACTGAACTCGTGATTAGTTAATCAAATTAATATACTATACAAAATAGATTTTTTATTCCTCTTTTTTCAATTCGATTAAAGAACATTTTAGGGAATCGCGTCAAATACCATTTTTTTTCAGAAAAATGTATGGTTTTATACTAGACATTGAACTTTTCGTGGTTAAAAAATATTTTTATGCGATACTTTCTTCTTCCGAAAAATGAAGTGTATAACAATAAACCTTTAATTCTTGCTTAAGACTCAGCTTTAATAAGACGAATTATATATTCTTCTCTCTCTTAGTGCACAAAATCGATTTCGAAATCCAAAAGTAGTCTCGCAATACCCAAGAAACAAATCAATCACGTAATTAAATTGTATACACAAGTACGGTTCGCTGTAGGCCAAAAAATACTCAAGTTTGACGTCTAGACGTGAAAAGCCGATTACAGGATAACGAGATCAAAAGGACGTGATGGGAGAAGGAGCGAAGGAGGGGAACTGGGGAGAAGCTGGAGGGGCTCACCTAGATCCTCCGTGACCGTTGGACCGGCGGCCGCTGCTCTCCTCGTCGTCGTCATCCTCCTCGTCGCGCGACGTGGCCAGCGAGTGGGGCACCGATGACGGGGCGCTGCTACCCGAATCGGGCCCCGGGCCCATTCTCGAGCCAGACGCACCGCTGCTGTGGTACGCAGTCGGCGGCGGCGCCAGTCCTCCTCCCTGGGCCTCCTCGTTCTCCGCACGATCCACCTGTGAATTGAAAGAGGCATCGTTCTGTTAGTTTATACGTCCGTTTATCGGCGGCCAATTGATTTGACTTTATTTTTCTTAGTGCGGTTTATATATAAAATTTATAATTTATATATAAATAATAATGAGTATATACTCGTATGTCTAAGAATCTATATGGTGGTTATATTTACCCTCTAAAAATGAATAAGTTAAATTTCGCTAGAATAAGTGAATAGTCACTTATTTCACGTTAAAGATCTTTCACTTATTGCAGCAAGTGGAAGATTTTTCACGTGGAATAAGTGACTATTCACTTATTTTAGTCAAATTTCACTTATTTATTTTTACAGAGTAAACTGTAAGTTTAATAGTTCGGATGTCGAAAGTATGTATAGTAACGACTATGTCTAGTAAATTAATCGAAGCATCTTTAAATGTATGTATATGTATATACATACATTGTTGGCTCGTTTTAAATGGATAATATTGTTAATTGCATTCTCAGTATTTTTCAGGCTTACTATTATATAATAATCTATTATTTAAACTAAAATAACTACTTGACGGTACATTGAAAATGATTTTTAACACAGTACATGCAACGATTAGATTAATATATTTTTGGATCTCATTATTTTTCATTATTTTCACTTAAATTTTATTTACATTGGGTATGCGGATAATGTAACTGGATCATTGCTCTAAATTCTTCTAAATAATATGATACAACCGAATTTTTGATTGCTCGTAAACTTTTAGAAGCAATTAGCATTTAGCTATAACTATATGAGTAAGATGTTCATTCGCCAATATTTGTTGGAGGTGAGGGGCCAATAAAAAGGGAGCTATAACGGTTTATTAATGATATTCACATATTAACTATTTTTTGGTGACACAACATCAAGGGTGGAGATAACATTAGGGGTGGTTCGGTTTTACCTCAATGAGATTATCGTTGCTCCAGGTAACTGTTCGTCTAAAAAGATGTTTCCTGGATTATTTATTTATCCAGTTATCTATTTAATTTTTATTATATTGCGCTTTTTAAAAAAGTATATAAAATTAGCATCATCTACAACTATCGTGTGGTCATTATTTGTAGGAGATGTGCAAAGAGTGCATGATAAACGCGTGCTGTTGATAAATTTATATACTGCCTTTCAGAGAAGAAAATGTGACAATGAAATAAATCTCGAAATAAAGAATGTTCGTGTCGTGTGAAATTACACCTTCACCAGTATACGATCTTTAAAAATAAAAGTGTAGATGAAAAAAATTGCTGGCTGCTTTTGTTTGCAAGTAACTGCTACATTTTGCTTTCTGTTTTTCTTTATAAGTGCAAATTATTTCTTTATACTCCTATTCATTAAGTAAATCTAAGTATACACCATGAGAAAAATGTTTTAGCAAAAATTACTGAACTGTTTGGGAAAATTGTCGCAGACTGACATGTCGAGAGAAATTACTAAACTTTTAAGTAAAATCAGCCATAAATACAGTAAAAATTATAATACTGCCTGGCAAAATTTACTATACTTTTGTTCAATTTTACTGACAAATTTAGCAATTTCTCCTGTGAAAACTTTCCCCAACAGTATAATTCAGTAATTTTGATTAAACGACTTGTAACTTTTACTAAAACATTTCTCTCAGTGTACCCTGTTTTGCTATTATAATAATGTCGAGATAGAATTTAAAGTGTACGCGGCAG
Source organism: Sycophila texana (assembly GCA_035582955.1). Classification (NCBI taxonomy): domain Eukaryota; kingdom Metazoa; phylum Arthropoda; class Insecta; order Hymenoptera; family Eurytomidae; genus Sycophila; species Sycophila texana. Next base: position 1,667,389 of record JAWWEN010000024.1, on the reverse strand, counting down.
GTCCTTGCAAAATTGCCAGGTCCAGAAATCGATGATGCCGATATATAGTCACACTATCGCCCGAAGTATCGTGGCGTCAGCCACGCGAGTTTCCCTCTGATCAGACGGGCCGATCGCTTTGCCGACGCGGGTCCCGCGTCCCTGCCGAATGATCGAGCGAGCCGGCGGCACTAATAAACACCAAACGCTAATCTATCCCGACAACGTCCGGAATGGTTTTCGCCGGCGCTCTTCCGGGTTTGACTTTCTGACTCGCACGTAAGCCGACAGTTTCTCTATCTCTATCTCTGAGTTCGAACAATGCCCCACGTCTCCTCTTTCAATATCCTCATGGCACTCGTAATATAGTGTCATCTCGAGAAGAAAGAGAGCCGCGAGAGGGAGAGAGTGGACGAGAAGAAAAAAAGATGACCTTTTCCCCTGGGGTCGTCTTATAGCAGTCAAATATTGAATCGGCTCCTTTCCCTCCCCGAACTTTATTGAAATTGTATAGTACGAATAAGAATTCGAAGCTTCGCGCAAACATTTATCGGATACCTCGGCTGCTCGTGGCTAAAGCTTCTTTCATTTTTTTTTTTTTTATTTTTTTTCTGACTCGTTTGTACTCTCCTACCGTATTAACATTTTATAGCTTCCAATTTTGGCCCCGAGAGAATTTAAAATTTTTTCATTGTTCTATCGATACTGTAATGCTTAGCTATGAGGTGAAAACAAAATTAAATATTTAAAATATAAACATTCAACGCCCATCCTTTAAAGCATATGTATAAATAAATAAATAAATAAATTATACTTGGTTAAGTAAACACGTTAGAATAATTAGAATACATATATTCTAATCTTTGCGTTGGCTCTTTTTAGCTAAAGAGCTAATAAAAAATGTTTAATAAACATTTAAAATCACTAATATGCAGTCGAAATTACCGAATACTATGGCGCATTTTAAGAGAAAAAAGTAACGCCTCCATTAGCATTTGCCCGACGTTACACGGCAGCTGTACCGGTACCGGTAATAATAATAATGGCATGCACTGCAAAGAGGCTAGTAATGGTTGCACTTGTACATGCTTAAACACCTCGAAAGCGGCAGAGCCCGGGAGTTTCCTCAAGGCGAAAAAAAAGAGGGCTGCGCGAAAAGAGGGATAACATTTTGCATAATATATAACGAGGTGTAGGAGCGGTATCTTCATTTTGACGGGCTTTTTTTCACAAAAGACTATCCGACGCTTGTTATTGAGGACCCACCTGCTTACCGCCGGAGCAACACGACGGGTTCAAGTGCGATATAAAAAGACTCCCGTTGAACAAAGAGCTTTATCCGTTTCTCGCGCTAAGGCGGATGGACGTGAAAAGCCGAAAGGAAATGCAACTTTTGTGCGCTCGTTCTTTTTCCTAGATTTAGCTTCTTTCGCGTAAACTTATACATCTTGCTCTTTGTCGCGCTTTTCTTTAACTTTTCTTTACTTTTCTCGGCGCCTGTGATGCTCGTGCGGCACCGCTGGTTATTTTTCGTCCGTGTGCTTTTTTTTTCCAAATTTCATTAAAATGGCTTAACATTTCTCAAATCCTATAAAGCGATAAAATCCTACAGCCGTAGAGGCATAAAAAGAATAGAAGAGAGCTGATGAATTATGCGCACAGCAGAGTTTATTTATCAAACAAATAAGACAAGTGACTTCAAAGTGACTTATTTATTTACATTTTTTAATGTAAAAGCGTTGAACTCGGTGTGTATAACGTAAATAAAGTTTAGACTAAATTTTGTTTTTTAAATTGTGATTGTTAAAGAAGATTTCACGGAATAGAACAATTGATTAGTGTTTCGAAGAACTTTGGAACGCCGCAGATTAAACACTATTTCGTAACGAGCGATCACGAAGAGCCTTTAAATGTTCAATAGATTTTTCTTTTTCGAAACTGCGAACAGCTGATTTTGTCAAAAGTTTAGCCGTACACTTTCACCAGCGCTCCATTTACACAGTTTTATTATCGTATCTCTTCTCTCGCAACTCGCGAGCTCGCCTCGTACAATCGCCCGGTCATTCGGTGAAAAGTGCAGCGGACTCGTCGGAATGTTCTTCGAAGTGCTTCAGCAACACTTGGAATCGAACTGTCGCCTCATTGGCTCCAGCGCCGACACACGTAAATTCCCACCCTCCCCTTGAGATCTACGTGGATGCAGTTCGTTAGTTTAAATCTAATGCTTTGCTCGTCGCCGATACTCCAACGGCTGCAGTCGAAAGTTTGTGGAGCCTTAACGAAATTTTCCTTCTCACCACGGGAGATCTCCTTTTGTTTCCGCGGTGCAAGCTCCTCTCCGCTTTTTCCCACCTCCACCCTTAATTCTAAGCTCCTCCACGAAGCGCGAATGTAGGTACCCTTGAGGGAAATTCTCTCCCTTTCACTCTCTACTGCTTTTTTTTTCTCGTTCGTGGAATTCCAGCGCTCATTTGCAATTCAACCGCCACCGCAAACAGTACTCGAGAAATTCCTGATATAATACCGTGTAACTGGGTCAGATTTATTGGACCGAGAGTGTTACCGTTATATCTTCGGCATTTCACAGCGCGCACCTTTTCACCGTACGTTTGACAGTCGTTTAAGCACTTTCCATCCGGTGCACTGTAGTTGAGGCGTTAAGGTATAGGGTGCACATGACGTTTGTTGATAAAAAAAAAGACGTACCCTAGACCGTGACCAATTCACGTCTACTATATTGGAAAAATACGTGGTCTGGCCGGATATCAATTAATCTATTGTTTGGAGAAATATTCTGTCGAGTTATTTCACATATACGGCGATGAACCGACGTTTACAAGAGGATATAAGTTTTTTTTCAAACTGCTCCATATACGGATCGCTGAGCATGCTGTTAATTAAGCTCTTATGCACCACAATTTAACAAAAAAATTTGCGAAAAGCACACATATCATTTTTTCCCCGCTATGTAGATTTAAAAAACGTAAGCTTCGAACATACACTCCTGCAGCTTTTAACTTTACAATTTCCATTGTTGTCCGAGGGCACACATCGATGAACAATAAACAAAAAACTCGAAACAAAATATCCTCAAAAAGGAAAATAAAGAAAAATTCGTCCGAATATGGAGTGAATAATTTATCGCGGCCGGGGAGTATTTCCACTTCGGCAGCAGAGATTGCCAGCCGTACGGGATATAAAAATAAAACCCTTAACAACCGTAACGGGCAAAGTTTGCGGCGGAAGCTCCAGGCGTCATTACTCCGCTCTTTGGAAGCGCGGAGAAGAGTATACGGCGCCTGCTTCGACTGGCCGCGAGTTCACGGCGGTAGATACCGAAAAAGTTGCCGCATCCGGGCAACTTTTCCGCGCGGCGACGCCCCACCAGAAGATATAATCGGTCTCGCGCCCACGTGCGGTTTCCTTCCCCCATGCGCCCCAACTACATAAAGTAAGATTTCGAGCAAATTTTTATTGCCGCTCACTTTTCGCTTACCTTGATTTGAGGGCGTGTTTATTCGCTGTCGGGCGCGCTCTTTGCTATTTTAGGGAACGCGGTGAGCGAGTGCTTTCGACTTTTTGATGGAGGTTCGATCTGAGTTTGAGGTGGGTGTTTACTTCGTGGAAAATTAAGCGCTGCTTCAGCTTCAAGTGTAATGTATGTCTTTTTGAAGGAACTAAAGTGTTATTTTGTTTGCTCGCGATCGTTTATAATGGCATATCTTTATGAGTATTAGAGTCAACTTCTAAATTTGGCGAATAGTCGTTTTGAAGAATTTCCAGATTTTTTGTTTTATTTATTTATTTATTTCGAATTTTAGTTAATTCTTTTTTTGAAGGAGTCTCTCAACGAGTTTAGAATGGAAAAATTAAGGAGAATCGATTGAAAGGCAACACCTAAATTGATTTGAACTACTAAGATATAACTCTGAAAATAAACCTTCGTGAAGAGTACTAAGTATATAACTCTAAAAATAAACCTTCATGAAGAGATATCTATTTATATAATTAATATATTTCATCAATCATGTAGTATAATTTTAAAAACACCGAATTAAGTTTTTTTTATTTATTATAGCAATTTATCTAGATTTCGAATTGCAGGAAGAAATGGAATTATTCTGGTAGAAAAAGTAAAATATGAATTTATAAAATAAATTAAAGATTCAAGTCCACGGAAAAGTTGGGAGAAGCCAGGCAGATATACAAGAAATGTGGAATCTCATGCATTTTAAACCATTTTCATTATTTCAGCCCAGTGTTCATATTATTCCCTGAGGTTTACCTAAACCATTGATTTTTTTTATTAAATTCATATATTGGATCTTTCTAATGTAGTACGTCAAACAACCTACGCAGGGTACGCAGAAAACAATTCCCACTCTTTATACACACATTTTTCACTGTATTTTTATGAGAAATTTTTCACTGCAATTTTTATTATTGCAAAGGCCGCAGGTGTGCGTCGTAACTGTCGAGGTATGTATACCTCATCGAACAACGCATGTAAAACTAAGGATATTATATTTTGCACAGTTTAAGATTATTTAAATAATAGAAACAATATTTTTTACAAAAAAAAAAAAAAAAAAAAAAAAAATAATGAATTTCCAAAGAAAGCAATAGTACGTATTAAATGTTAAGTAACGATTCGTAATTGAAACAAGCTTGCAAATGACGGCTAAATATATTCGACTATTAATTGAAACTGACACTGAACGATTATATCGATAAACATTTTACTCAGACCGAAAAGGAGGCCTCGTTACAAAAAAAAGTGATCCATTGAATGTCGTACTTTCATTAATGGCTTGATAAATGGCCGGCTGCGCTCAGTCTTTATATATGCGACGACTCAGTTGTAGTGACTAGAATGTGTATCGTTTTGGTGTAACGCGATGATTAAATTTAACAATTTAAATGATTGCATTTACAAAAAGAAGATAACAAGTTAAAGCACTTAAGATATCTGTCGAACGATAATTGAATGTGTTTTGTGTATCTCATTTTTATTTTGCAGCGTGTTTGAATCTATAAGCTTTAATTAAACATAATTAACACGTACTTCTTTGTAATTTAATTTATTGCAAATTATGATGAAGAATTAATTAAATCTCTTCCTTCATTTATTTGAAATTATTTAGTCTTGACTATTTAGAACTGAATTCTATTTCCACGAAAATCAATTTACAGCAGAACATTTACGAAATAATTAGGAAAACGTATACGACTTCAGCATTGAAAATAAAAGTAAAAATACGTAGAGGCTGTTACTTTTTCTGAGGAAAAGTAAACGGAAAAAGTTTTTAGTTACATTTTGTAATGTCAGTATTACCTGACACCTATATTTGCACCAAGGAATGCGGAACGCATTATGAAGGTGCAAACATACCGTGTATTTTCTCATTTATGCACGCAATAAGGTCGTGCATAACGACCAAGAAGAAAAATAGTATGTTCGTGACTAAACTTTCACTATTATTTAATAATTATTCGCCAGAAGAGATTTTCTTCAGGAATCTGCGGTTGTTTCAATAACCCTGGGCTTCCTGCGCTCTTCGGAAGTTTATTACATATGGCCTATTAATTTTATTAAAAATAAAAAAGATGAATAACATTTATCTGCAATTCCACGTGATGGGAAGTGCCCCTTCAAAAGTAAATTACAAAAAAAAAAAAGAAAAAAAAATACTACTTGAAAATATTTGCAGTAAATTGTAAATTATACTTTAAATTGCTTTCAGTTAAAATTATTCAAAATTTTAGAAAAATTATTCTACGACAAGTTCGAAGTTTTTTAATTTAGCCCATTTAACATTCAACTTTATAGCAGACGAAACTTTAATTTTAAACGGTGGATTTATCAGGCACGATTAATCTTCAATCGTCGGATACAACTAAACAACGCGAGCATTCGTACGAACGAGCTGGATTTTTCCGTCTCGAGCGCATTGTCTCTCCCGTGCAATTTATGGAAAGCGGGCATAATTCAATCGCCCCTCGTGCCGATTTACTCGGGATTTTCGGATTTACCCGACGATGAAAGACAGCACGACGCTCGGAGACCGCCTCCCCGGGCTCGATGGCTTACGCGTACGTGGCGTCGCTCGATCGCCGGGGCACGTGTGTAAGTGTCCTTTATTCCGCACGAATTTGCGACGACGCGCGCATGCGGACCGGGATGTTATGCAAAATAAAAGCTCCCGGACGATGTATCTTTCAGCGACGCGAAGCGCGCGGCTCCGCGGCCCAGAAAAAATATTGCGACTAGCTCATAAATTTGCCCGGGGGAAACAGTTTTCTTGTTTAACGCCGACTTCTTTTTCTCTCTTTCTCTCTCACTCACGTTTTTTTTTCTATCGCGCCTTGCCCCGACACCTTTCTGAAGATTCTAAAGTATTTCTCAAGTGGAATAAACAGTCGCTGGGATTTATCGGAAATTTTACAGAGTGCGAAATGACGCTTTTGTTGTCGTCCTTTGTCGAGATTTATTGATGTTTGTTCGATTTGTTTTTTGGTTCTACTTTATTTGTGGGAATAAGAATTAATTGGATTTTGGTGTTTGAGCTACTGTTTTTAAATTAAATTGGTAATAAATGAAAGTTAGAAAGAGGTTTTATCGATATTGATGTAAGAATTGTTTAGATTTCAGTGTAATTTGTCATTTTTTATTATTATTTTATTTTGAGTTTTGAATGATTGTTTTTAAGTAATTTCAAGTCTTATTTGTTTCTAAAGCAGAATCTTTACACTAAATTACAGTTTGAAATTGCTGTAATACGTGTAATACGAAGTTTCGAAAGATTAGTAGAGAAACTCGAATTTAGTCAGACATCTCAAGCGCGAGAGTAAATTCACATTTTAGATTAAATTTTAAATACAGAATGTTTCATACACAAAGAATTAGTTAATATTTTACAATATCATTACTAAATACTATTTGCATAATAGTAAATGTTTAAAAATAAGGCAAATAACTTACAAAATATATGTAGTTTTTTTTTTAAAAAGTATGAAATGAAATATGGTTGTTTTTATATTTAGAAAAACTATATCAATTGTTTAATAACCAAATAATCAACTAAAATTAAGTTTGTTTTTACGTATAGAAACAAATTGCACTAAAAATAATTGTATTTGAATATTTCAATGATCTCAGACACTAAAATTCTTAGAAAAATATGACCCCCACTTCCTTCTAATATTTTCATAGTTCTTTTTAAACATTGAAAATCTACGTGAAAAACTTTACTAAAATTCTAATAAATTTTTCAATAAACCATCGAAATTTGTTCAACAATCTCACTCGCCAAGTAAGGCGAAAAACCTCCAGAGTGTCGCTACTTTGCCCAATTAATTTACCTAACCCCCCGAATTTCATTTAATCCCTTTATTAGAATGTACTCAGCGCAGTAACTTAAGCCCTCGTCGAATAATTATTTACACCCGGCGGAAAATTTAGTTTTGAGCAATTTACGGCATTGTTTCGACGACGGAATGCCGGACCGGTGGAAGGCCGCCGCTTGAAAATCCGACGCGGAACTTTCTCGCGCTCACGGCGCCAGCCGCAAAAGTTGCCTATCCGCTACTCATTCGCGCGAACTGCGGCCCGCCCGCGCAGAAACTACTCGGCGCGGACACGGAGAGGCACGCCCGCGGCGCTACGACGCGGGGTCCGCTTTAATTAGCGCAGCCGTCCGTAGCCCACGCTAACCTGCCGGCGCAGCTGTCCTCCTCCAGTCAGCCCCCCCCCCCCCAGTCGGCTCGTTTCCCCGGTCTTTGTCCCGCGCCTTCCGCCGGCGCGTCGCTGAATTTAATTTCTGAGCCGGACTGTCCGGAAATTCGTCGTCCGAAAGTACGGGCGGGAGATGGGGGTCAGCCGCCGGACGGAGACGGTTTATGATTTGAATCCTGACGTAGTGCGCAGCTCTGGTCTTATTAACTTCTTGACGGTCTATAAAGTGTATATACTCTAGTAATTTTTATATATTTTTGTTTAGATTTCTTTGTGCTTTGAAGTTTAAATTCTAGACGAGTTAAATGTGGATTATTAAAAATTATTGTATGGTGGTTTAGGATTCGGTAGTTAAATTATGGAAAATTTACTACAGAACAGGATACTAAAAGTTATATGGGGCTATAAAACGTTCCATCGTGTTAAAGAATTTACTATTTTGTACCTACGACTAGTTTCGTAAATGTTACGATTAGGTTTAGGATTGACTTAAACTTTGACCTTAGCCTTTCGGCTTAAGCTTTCGCTTAAACTACCTAAATATAATTTTAGTTGAAATCCCATAAGTGAGAGTAGAATTAATTACCCATTTTTCAAGCCTTCGTAGCAACTTGATACATCAACGATCATTTAGAATTTTAGAGCATTATTATAACATAGAATAAGGCAAAAATTCATTTCAAAAAGATTTTGTTTGCCTAAATTAAGAGCAACGACGAGCAAAAAGCTTTTTAAAACGGACGTCTGACCATATCCGTAGGTTTCTACTTAGAAATCAGTAAAAACAAAATAACACGGAGTCCACCTGTTTTTATAACATTTTTCATGCGGTATTTCGAATATAAATGTTTAAAACATCTGTCAATTTTAATAATTTCCTAAAAGTACTTAAGAAAATGAAATAACTTTACGAAAAGCAGTGATTTTTCATTTCTGCGTTATTAGAAAGTATTTAAGAATTCAGTCACAGAATCCGAAGTAAAATAATTCTTTCGTAAATTGACTTCAATAATCCAACATCATGTTCTTGTATTTATTAGTTCAATTCACATAAAGTACTCAGTCACTCGGATTTTTACCGAGAAACATACTTCCTCACCAGAATCGACAAATTCCACAAGGCGTCAGCAAAATCATTGCATCTACTGACATCAAATAGAGCTAAATTCGTAAATCGAATATGCACTCGGAGGGAACTTGGCGGCTGTTTTCGGGGAGTGCGCACGACCGAATGGTCGTCGTATATGAAACTTCGCTTGCGCACGAGCCGACTATATTGTCCTCTCAGCGGAGTCCCGTCCGATGTATGCGCCGGATGTGGCGACCAGCGGCGCGATGCTCAATGCGACCTTAATTATCGTACTGCTGCGTGGCGTCGATTCGTGATTTCGGAAAGTACGCCAAGTGCTCGCGCGACTGCCGCTGCGGAATTATACGACGCGGCTAAATGGAATCGGTATTTGATCAGCGATTTTTACTGCACTTTCGCCGCACTTTTGAAGTGGCTTTTAACGCTGCAAAATAGAAGGAGCTTTTGAAAAATGTTTCACGATTTTTTTTACGCTCTAACAGAAAAGTCAATTATTTCGCTACTACGGTGTTATGCAAAAAGTTCGGTGTAGTTATAAAAGTAATTATACCGTAGTAAAGAATGCTAAATCGTTCAGTATTCAACACGTGGTCTGCGACTAGTCCATTTACGCAATCTAGAGCTTATAAAATCGATCGGATCATATGGCCACTACTCCTGAAAAAAGAGACTACCTCAGTTGGTTTGATATAAGAGTATTAATTCATAATTGTCATTCCGCGAGTTAAAAACCTCTTTTCGACGCATTCCATATTTTCTTTTTCTCTACACTTTAATACTTTTTTTTTACTTATTATTTGCAAAGTAGGTTCAACTAATATCCACAGTACCATAATTCTTAGAGTAATTATGAGGTAATACCGCGAATTCCATGTTTTTTCCGTCTGAGCGATCAGAGAAATTCTGCGCTGTAAGTTTACCAAGATTCAAACTGTTCGCAAAGTGCGTTTAAGCCTCCCTCCTCTCGCGCGGACCAATTGGCAAGATTGAGCGTCAGGGGGGCGTGAATCGAGGAGCGCAAAGCGCAAAAGGCTTGCTCTCGACTTTTTAAGCAGCTGCCTATTTACGCCCGCCTTCGTCATGAAGCGCGCCGGATGAAGCGGCATTGCCCCTTTAAACAGCGAAAAAGAGAGAAAAAAAGAAACACCTCGTACCTTCTCTTTATCTCGCGACGTACGAATTCACATTTCCTTCGCGCGCGGGATGGAAGGGAGAGAGGGAGGCGGTCGGCTCTTTTTCACCGAGGCGGTCGTGTCACACAAAAGCCCCCCCCCCCCCCCGGAACAATTGTCCCGGCGCGGAGGCGGCCACTCGAGCCGCCGACGTGCGCCGGCCGTCGACGCTCCTCTCCGCTAGACGGAAAGAGCGAATCGAGGTTAAAAATCTAGTTCCGCTTATGTAATGTCACGAATACTTTTCGTAGGAGCGAGTCGCGTATTTTCACCTCCTTACGATCGATCAAGCCGTAGTGGGCATTGCTACTTCATTACTTCATTTTTTTTTCTTTTCAAGTTTTTTTTTTAATTATTTTAATTCGGGCATGTAAAAGAAAAATATGGAGATTTTTGTCACCAGTTTATGGGATTTTATGTGCGTTATTAAGAATGTAATTAAAATCCTTTCGCTATTGCTACTTGATTCCTCCACTGTCGCATAATTTGAGTGGTCGATGATGAAAGGATTAGTGTAATGAGACTCCGAGGGTGCTCGAGCAATTTCAAACGATTTCAATATTTAATTTCGGTCTTCCTTCAAAGAGTAAAATGAATATTTCATTTGTCAAAATGATGATGCTTTGTTAATTAAATTCAATTAATCTGATTTCGAGATAAGATTAATCTAGAGAAATTATACTCTATTCATTCTTGGAAGTAAGAACACCGCGGAAGTTGCTAAAACAATCTTGTTTAAATTTACTTTAATGAAAGCTGACACTTTAATTTTCGAGAAGACTGTTTTTAAAGAGAACTTTATGGAAGAACAGTGTCCAAGGATTAGCAGTGAGTGTAAAAGAGTACAAAACTCTTGCCATTTTTTACAAAAACATTCAAAAAATTAATCCAATGAAGTCAAGGAAAAGTTGAAAGAAAAAAAAAACATACACTTTTAGGAAATAAGTAGAAAAATCATAATTGCATGTGGCAAGTATTACGTACAAAAAGTACAAAAATAGCTTTTTCAATATTTGAAGCGGAATTAAATTTTTCAGAAAATGAAAGCTGAAAGCAAGATCACAAGAAATAAGAAATTCGTAGGCAAAAAAAAAGTTCAAAGAAAAAAAAATGAGCTATTTATCTTTACCGCAGTCCGAATCATCCATTTGATAAATTCAGTAAACGTCCATTAAAAATCGTCGATTAAAATTTACCGTAGTCTCAATAAATCTGTTGCCGATGGTTATTTAAATGGCACTTGATGTACAGTCCCTAGTAATAAATGTACCCGGTAATGTATACTTTATTCCAGTTTATATCACAGCCTTTGAAATAATTGATTATACATGCACTCAGCTCATAAATCACCTTATCATCCGCAGCCTCCGACACTCAAAGTCGCGCAAATAAGAAATAATTATTTTCAATAGTAGCGACAATTAATGTCTCGCATAAAAACGAAATCGATCCCTCATTCTGACGGCTGGCGCTATTACGTGGAATCGCTCCAATGCGCGGGGAGGGCAAAAAGCGAAATTCGAACATAGTGGCTGAAAGCGGCGCTCGCCTCAAGAGAGCCGAGCACTTCATCACTTTCGGCCCTTTAACCAAACGAAAAACTCGTTGCGGGGGGCGAATCCGAAGAGGCGAGGACGGAGCCGAGTCCCTGCATCAGCCCCGGCAAAAAAAGCCGCGCCCCGAGAAAATACAGAGTCCGGCTCCCCTCCTCGGCAAATTTACAAAAAGTCGGTTAAGTGGCGAATCATCGACACCTCCGCGGCTGTGCGCTCTTTTTGCCGCTAAGGTGGGCGCGGGGAAGGGCTGACACTCGGCGGCTGCAAAAACCTTAATTAACGCCGAATCCGACGCCGGGGTGCGCGTGAGAGCCTCGATCGATGGCAATTTGTCGAGCGCAGCATGATCCCCTCGGCTCCTCTCGCTCGCGCGCTTTTGACCCTGTTAGCGCGGCCGCGCAAAATTCAGAGGGCGCCTGCGCACTATCCCCCGTCGCCGCCAGCGTCAGTTTCGCTGACGGGATTCTTGGTCAATTGGATTTTACCGATGACTTGTAAAGACGCGTCGAGGGTTCGGGCTACTTCGCGGCGGCTGCGGTACACCGTTTATTACACTTTAGCGGTTTGATATATGCAAATAGTTTGGTAAACAGAATATTGCGATTTTACTTTGTGATTTACGTTATATCGTGTTTATCGGCAATTTTTCTTCACCTCGACTCTTTGTTATTGCTTACTGTGCTACCAAGAAATATTAACAATTGAATGTAATCCAACGACCATCTATTCTAAGAGTAGCATAATGACATATGTTTATTTATTGTTGAGTGTATAATAAATTCGTTTAATGATAATTCTTAATGTTTTAAATTAAAAAAAAAAAAAATTATTAAAGTTAATTTAATAATGTAATGAAAGCTAAAATTTCGATCACACAATACAAATAAGAAAATGAAGAGAATTACAACTAGATTTAATATCTATCCTGAAAATACACATCCCCTTTAAACAGCTATCCGGTAGTTTCACATGCGATCCGTAATGAAATCCCCAACACTAGTTTGTTCGAGGTCAGGATTATGCAATTCAAAAGTCATTTTCATACCGCATACCGTTATGCTGATTTTAATGTTGAGATTACACTCAAACTCACACTCGGATTACTCCGCTTTTAATCTCATTATACTTTACATCATCTCCTTCTAGCATTTTAAACATTTAGTTAATGTAACAGAAATTTTTTTCAAATCCTAAGTTACATAATCTAACAAAAAGTAAATAAACTTTATTATTTTAATACTTAAGTATATTCTTTTTTATTCAAATATTTTTAACGACGTTTGCAGATTCCCAATTAAATTATAAAAGAATTAAACATTAATGTTCTCTACTACTTTGAATTGATTCATGATTTATTGTTTTTGAATTATGTCATAAAAATGTTTGTGGTTGATTTGAATATGCAAAATTTCAACATTGCAGTAACGTACGTACGGGTACCAGTAATTGAGTGATTTCCTCCTCTCCGAAATCGACACGATCAGGTATTTTCTCAAGCGCACAAAAGCCAATCGTGTAATAACATAAATTTGCAACTAACAAAAATAAAAGAATTCATTTTTACCTAAGTTCCCACTGCAGGCGGGAATAAAAGGAAGTCGCGAACACCTCCCGACACATCCGCATAAAAATTCCTCGCACATGTCAAACTGATATATATTCTATTCAGTACGAAAAACATTCCCATAAGTGCCACCTCGTGAAATATACACCCGTCCGCGCGAGATTTTCTCCGACGCGCTGCAGCCCCCGACCCCCGCCCCCGCGTCCAGGAGGGATCAAGCTCACTCGCGTACGAAGTACATTCAAGAGCAGTCCGAGCGAAATGGCATTATTACGACATCGGTTACGCCACGGGGGAGGCGGGTCGATTCCACAAGAAGTCGCTCCTTTTATCCCCACCAACACCCCCAACGTCTATTGTATACCTTTGGAGCCTTTTTTTTCTAACGCCCGGCTATACTCCTCGAAAGCAAAAAAAAATTCATTCGCGGGTAATTTTTACGACTACGTTTACTTCGCCCCCTTTATTATATGGTTATTACGCAACCTCCCGGATTTACCCCGGCCCTTTTTTTTACGAGACGGTCCTGCAGCTTCCGCGTGCGGCAACGAGCGCCGACCCTCCGGAAGGCGGGAGAAACGGCGGCAGTCAGTGCTCCGGCGAAGTGTCGCAATCAAAGAAGTTTTTCCTTAACATCCGACGGGCGTGGAGCCCACGGCGTCGTAAACGTTTTTACGCGCGCGGAAGTATTTCGGGGCTGTTAGTCCGTTGCGTAATAACCCGGTTTATTGGTCATTTATATCGATGTTGTATTTTCCCCTTACCGCGACCGACCCTTTTATTCCGCCACCCCACGAATTACTTTAAAAAAAGAATTATGTTATCCTGAGGGAGGCGGGGGTGTATGTGATGAATGAAAAATTGTCGCTCGCCTTTTCGTTGGTCCTTTGTCGAGGGAGCGGGAACAGTTTTGTTAGCGGCGGTGAAATAGCCAAGACAGGGATGGAGTGGAATATGCGGTTTCTCGTATTGTTCAGTTGAATTTTAAAATTGTATATTCAAGCAGACGCAGCCTGGCACAAAGCGCGGCATAGGAATATTCATGAATTTAAGCTGCAACAAATGTATGGCTACACCTCTTATTATACTTAATTTCAATGTCCAACGAGAAGGAATAATGGCCACAATTTCTGATTAATAATTAAATTTGCAATTTTGTTATTTAAATGAGCGAAAGTGTGGATATATGTCGGAGAAATTTGCAAAGTGCCTTATTTTTGCGTAATGCAGCTGGGGTGAATACCGAAAGTGGACAGGATAATGCAGATTACTGGACTTTACAATTTCAGATGAAATTTAAGCCACATTATTTGTACGGAGAATGCAGCCTAATAACTTAACAGCTGGGTTCTGCTTTAGACCCCTAACCGCGACGTATACACCTAAGAGCACGACAAGTTTGTTTGTCGGTGTGTTCAAATTATTCGGCGTCAGATTCAAGCACATAGAAAATCATGAATATTCATTGCATTTCCATTTGGGCAGCCATCTATTAGCACAGCTATTTGTAACCTAATTATCCAAACTGTGCCTACACACTATACAATTACAATGTCTATACATCTTTCAAGTCATGTACAGTTATGCTTATTAACATAAGTTACGTGAACGTATTAATAATTAAATAAGTTTTTAAATATATATATTACTCATATTAATAATAATAATCAAGTATTCGATTACCATCTAACAGTCATTGACAAGTAATATTGACGGTTGTTAAAGAGGAACCCTTGACCCTCTTACATCGTAAACCGGCAAATAAGGGCACCCACAGAGAGCTATTTCTTGGACTACCTGGGGAGAAAAAAAATCGTGCAAAACACGAGATAGAGAGTTGCTTATCGTGATCTCTCCCGTCGTTATCTGGACGAAGGTCAAATGCTAAACGCGATAAACATAAATTTATCAACTAATCCATCGAATCATTTATTGTCGCGATAATTTTTCTTCTTTCCCAACTTTACGTCGAAGGAGTCACGATTGATTGTCTTAGCAATTCGAGATGCAATCGTTGACACCAACCTGATTTTTTTTTTTTAGGCTATCAGAAGACGATAAACTGTCCGAAGATTCACCCTGGTTCAGACGTCTTTTTTTTCGAAGAGGAGGGACAAAAATAAGTGGACTTGTCCCAAGAGCGGCCTATTTTAATAAATATGCGAGGAGGAGATTTTGAGGGTTTACCTTCGATAAAATTGAAATCTCATATATTTTCAAGATTTATGATGACGGAAGGCGTCGAGGAAGCTCCTCGTGATTTTTTCCTCGCTCGAGAGCGCATACACAAGTTTTTCCGATACCATTACGGTGGAATCGATAAGTTTTTTATTTGCTGATATATGTAACATGCACAATAACGCGATAAAAGTAAAACTGCAGCGCTACTCAAGGTGATAATATTTCAATAATTCTGCATTATATTCAATTAATTCGATTGCTTTATCTTATTTTTTTTTTTCTTAATATAAATAATTTTGTGTATAATCAACTTAATTTTGTAGGTATTAATTTATTACTTTACTATTATATTATCTCCGGCACATTCCGCAGAGAGTATACTAAATTAAGTAGTACTATCCGAGAATAGTCAGACGCACACTTCCTTCCTCAAACATATAAAATTCAAGCTACTAATAATTAAACGGAAAGCATTTTAAAAGTAGTGCATCATAAAATTCTTTTTAATAAAGTTTCTCCTCCGCGCTTCTAACATTAACATTAATGCACGCGAATTAAATGCACTCTGATCAACGACCACTGCGCAACTATAACTCAGCCGAGCGCGTAGGCGCAGAAACTCATATCGCGGAATTCCGCTATAAAAATTATTTTATGAATGCGCGTGACCCGTCGACCTGGCGAATCAAGGGCGAAAAGAAATAAAAAGGGAAAAAAAGGCGACAGTAAGAGAGAGAGAGAGAGATGCAATCTCGCAGTTCCCACAGTCGGGCGGGAAAGGTGCGAAAAATTCCCCGCGAATTCCGAGGTCGGGATCGCGAAACGAGCGCCAAGCCAAGAGTTATGAAAATGCGCACATGGTTGCCCACGGCTTTCGTTCCGACGCGCCGTCGCTATTCTTCGCGTCCCACGTCATTTCTTTCACCACTGGGACGTGAAAGCCAGCGAGCTGGAAGGAAGGAGAGGAGAGAAGAAGGCGCGGCCCGAAGGTGGCGGCAGGAGAAGGAAAGAGGGAGGCTGGGCCCCGGCACTCAGGCGCGAGAAGGTCTTTTAACCTTCGCTTCCGCGTGGCTGCCGAGGCTGCTCGACGAGGCCTTGTAAACAAGCGTCGCGTATTTTCAGGCTCGTTTTATCGGAGACAGATTTTTGGAGCCGCGGGGGAGGAGTTCGACGAGCCGGAGATGCAAGGAGGAGAGAGTAAAAGAGTAGTAGAAGGTCCAGTCGGATGTTTGCCTTTCCTTTCCAGCGAGTTTTCTTTTGATAATTCTGGGGAAACATTTGCAATGAGAGTTTTCTGCTTTTATCAATCGGAGGTGCTCTCACTGGATGGATGTTTAATTATTATGAAAAGAATGCTATCCACCGAAAGTGCCTGTTTTGGTAAAAGATAACGATAGTAGAATTAAAGACTCGTGTATTATTCATTAAAAAATAATACTATTGTTGATGACGTAAAGAATTAAGGACATCGAGGATAACTTTGATTGGAAATTTTAATACTACTACCACTATTTTTTACAATAAAGATAAGAGTATAAATTGAGTTTTTGGGAACTTCTAATAAAACAATCCATAAAGTCTAGACTTCTTCGTCGTATTTAAACAAATCACATAAAATAAATTTAAGAAATGCATGTAATAGCAATGTTTCTTTTATGTTTCGTATTTCATTATTTGGTAAGAAATCAACGAAACATTGATACCGCTTCCATAAAAGCTCAATTCCAGCAAAATATCGCCACGAGATCCCGCACTTCGATACCCGCCTCATTCGGCTCACGAAATTTTCGCAGACGTCCCACAATAATAAATCCCGAGGAAGCTCTCTTTTTACATTTTCTCATCAAAGTCAACAAAACGAGAGTGATTTATCGGTGCTGCAATCGGCGAAACACAATCCCAAAGGCAATTTAGAAGAAAAATCAAAGCGATAGCTTGGGGGGAGCGTGAAACAAGGTATCCAACGAAGGGGGTGTTTAGGTCAATTTGTCGAAATGGCACGGGAGAAAAAGAAAAGACAGAGACACAGAGACAATTCAAAAAGAGACAGAGAAAGTGATGGAAACTTTATTAGAATTAAAGTGTACACCCCCATCAGGCTCGTTTTAAAATACAGAGAAGTATATAACAATGTAATATACTTTCACAGAGGTACTTCCAAAGACGCAAATGCATTAAAGAAGCGATCGCTGCAGGGGTTAGAGATCACAGCGCTCATCCTTTGAACTCGCTCAGTAGATTCACGACGATCGGATTCAATAAACTCGTTGAAGAGGTCACTTCCCAAGAAATTGAAGTTTGCAGGCGAAAAGTTTTCTCGTGGACGTGAGTTGAAAAATTTAAAACAGTTATGGTGAACGAGGTTTTTCTTTTGGTTTCAGTATAGGAAAAAAGTGAAGACGCGAAAATGGAGGAACGAGGAACTACTTGCGATTGATTGATAAATGACTTCGTTCGCACATTTGCGTGGACTATCGCTCATTTGGACAGTTAACAAAATCATAAAACATTTTAAGTATTATAAATGAATCGCCATATAAGAACCTCGTAGAGGGGAGGAGAGAGAGCAAGAGGGAGAGCATGAAGAGAGAAGGAGAGAAAGCATCGGAATCTCTAGTGAGGGCATATACAACCGCACCATCCTTTGAGAACAATTTCCGTAAGGGGGTGCCGGAATGTCACTTGTGCTTATGTGTACACTGCAGGCCCGCGGCTGCAGAGAGAAAGAGACAAGGGGAGGGAGGAGAAACAATCGAGACGAGTATCTCGTAGAAGTTGTCGAGGACCCAAACTAGCAGACGTTTGTCCCCGGCAAAGTGCGCGGGGAAGAGACAAATAGTTGCCGGTAGGCGAAGGTGACGTCAGACGCTCGGGTAATGCAGATTAAGAATGTCACCGTAGGGGGAATAGAGTATGCGCGCCGAGGAAAAAGATGGATATTTTTTGTAAGAGCATTATAGATGTATAAATGATATTTTTCCAAGTTACTGTTACTCGCTTCACTTTCTTTTTTTTTTTCTATACTTAGGGATTCTTGCGGAATTTCGTTTGAGAGCTTGGATACTTTTACGCCGAGAAAAGAATATTGCAACTCGACTGATTCAATTATGACAAAATTCTTTTATAACAGAGCTACGGACACAAAAGAGACTTCTACCACACTTTAAAATGAAAAACTACAGTGCTCTTGTATGAACTCTCGCGCGGCAAAATACTTTATTTAAAAAAAATAAAAGATAAAAATTTCAAATTATATAAAATTTTGTTTTCACGATTTTACAATCTCTACAACGCTGCGCGTAGTGTCGATCAATTTTCCATCCCTCTGTATCTTTTTACAAATTGCTCGATACCAGTCACGCGTAACAAACAACCGTGCAGAAAATAAAAGCGTTCGGGCGCATCAGCAGTAACAATGATTTGGTGAAAAAAAAAAAAAATCGTGATAGTGCACATTTCCGGATGTGGCTCTGAAAAAGCCCTGTGACTTATGAGCCAACGGAAATTAATGAATCGAAGAGGCGGAGGCTATATCGGTCGGGAGGACTGCGAATGATGAGTTGATAGGGAGGATGGGAGGAGGAGCAGAGGGGAGAGCTGAGCAAGGGCCGCTGGTCTACGGCAAACAGAGTGACGAGCCGCTCGCCGGAGCCCGGGATGCCGAACGAAAGCGAGGCGAAGCGAGCACGTCTCAGTTCCCGGAGGTCACTCGCTCCGGCCCGGCTTTACGTACACAGCGCACTGCGGCAATGCTCTTTCGGGGAAGATTGAGTTTCAGCTTGAGTTCTGCTCTTCCTGCCCGTCGATCGTTCCATCCTTGTCGCTTTCTCTGTCTTTCTCCTTCTCTCTGTCTCTCTGCCTATCGCTGTCTCTCTCATTCTGTCTATCTCTATCTCTCTCTTCAGGGTTTCCTTGTGTTAGATATGAATAATGCTGGAGAAATAACCACAATGTACAGATAGAAATTTTGAGGGAGTGCGTGTCTGTGTGTGCGTGTGTCTGTGAACCGCCTGCGCCATTGTTAGGTCACAAAGTCTATGGAGCCTTCTGCGACTGACGGCGGGTGTACATACTATACAGTGTCGCCTTCCCTCTCAGTCTTTCTGCAGGTATCAAAGGAGATTCGCTTAAGCTGTCGCGAGACTCTTAACTTTATTGCTCGATACGAGTATAATACACCAGTTTTGACCAATATAAATCAAGATTTTTTTTGAGATGACATCTGCTCTTTTGTTACAAGGAACTTGCAATATTAGATATCTTGTGTTTTCTTTATTTAGGTACATAAAAATAAAGAATATCAATAATTTTCTTAATTTAAAACTGTTCCCTAAAAAAGATGGTTACTTTAGGGATGAATGACTTTAGGATGGATTTAAATGGACGCAATTAGCATGAAGAATAATTTGATCAGGATTAAGACAGATTTAGATATTTCCAGTTTAATTCGGATCATTGAGAAAATTATATCTGGAAAGATTATAGGAACAAATTTAACGTAATTAGATTAAATATCAAATAATTTTAATAGTTCAGAAAGACGTGTGTAGATATTAGATTGCCCAAATAAATCATTGAAAAGGATCGAACTTTAAATTAATTATTCTAAAAAGCACTTTTTCTGCCTACGGAAAAAGAAAGTCAAACTAATTAAATATTTATCGAAAAATCCTTCTTTTTTCACAATAGAATAAGAAATAGTAGAAAAATGTATAGAACTCTTGCTATTGTATAGAGTTTTTGAAAAGCGCGATGCGAACGTCGAGGAAGATACATACAAGTTCAATTTTCAAAAATAAGTAGTAAAATCAATATTTCATGCGCCATTTAGTAGTATCGATGGCAAAAAATGACTTTTTTTTAAATATTTCTTTGTAGTGCAGAGACAAAATCAATACAAACTCTCTATGTTTCATGCATCTGACAGTTTTGCAATAAATTCATTTCAAAATAACATTCAGTAAAATAAATTGTCTAACTATTACTAGTAAATAAAAAAAAAATAATAATTATTTCGTACTTAATTACCATTGGAACAACAATTTCACTGCTTATAACTCAGAATAGTGAGAAACATTTATTAAGAAGAATAGAATGATGAAACTCAACTAATAGAAATAAACCTTGTACAAAAGGAAGCTCAAAGTACCAGATATATAACAAGCGCTGTCCTCCATTGTTCGCGATGAAGGATGCAAGGTAGCATCTGCACGGAGCGAGCGAAGGAGATAAAATTTTACGGCACGTGGCACAAGACCACCCATCGATCCGCGCGTTAATCACATTGTCGTCCCATCGATCGAATCGCATCGAATCGACTGCGTAACCGATGAAACAAGGTTCGTTTTCGCCTCGCCGCCGCCTCTCCTCTTCCTCCTCTCTTCCTCTTCCCTTCGTCTTTTATTCCCCGGCCTGCGTTTCTTCGCGTAATGAGTTCTGCAAACAAAACTCTCGACGCGCTCCACTTCCTCACTAAAAATAGTGAAATCTGAAAAGTTCCGAGCTTTGTGCAGCTCCCGCCGCGGAGGGAAGCTGGCGCGAACGGTGCAACGAAAGGGAGAAAGAGAGAAATAATGAAGGTCGTAAAAGATGACCTAACGAGGATCACGTTTCTGATACTCGGCTGAGGAGTCACGACTGCGGATCACGGCTATTGAATGCGTGCACTTCTTTTAGAACTTCGAGCGAAAGTATCACCGAAGGAGTGCAGGGTTCGTCTGGTTAAGGAGCCTCTATATACAAACAGATAACGAGAGGCTATTTAGTGTAATCAGAATCTAATTTTAAATGTGTAATTATCTTGTAATTTCTTTTTCATCGGCGTTCTATCAATTATTAATTTCATAAAAAAATTATCTCTCTTTTCACAAAAGTTTAAAGGCGTTTCATCCCTGACTATAATAGTATAAAGTTTTATCAGTTGAGGACCATTATAGCCTTTATAAGTGATTGTAAAAAATTACGTAGTCGTAAAAGAGAGTCTGCATTACTTTTTATTAACGGCAATTTTATTGCGTAAGTAATTATTACGCAATTATTATGCAACAAGGTTAACATTCTTGGAATCATTGTAATTAAATCTTACTAAAATTATATACTTATATAAACGAATGACACAATCTAATTTAAAAAATAAAGGTGATTTATACACCACTTCCATCTGATTATATTACAGAATATTGCAATGAGCACGTTACAAATAATCCCATTTTCGTATCCTTTTCAACAATAATAAATTGACTTCATTTTGGCCAAAAAAAGTGACAATCATTGAAATGCTTATACCCGCGTAACTTAAGCAAACGAAATTGGGGTATCAGTACTCCGGGAGCAGGAAAAGAGTTCTCGAAAATCGAATTCTCCTTATTGACCATTCACCGACCCTCCATCGATCTCGCGATTATTTATTCATTAAACCTGCAGCCCAAGAAATCTCTTGCAGAAGGTGAACCCCAGAGAGAATGAGGGAGAGGAGCAAGTCTCCTCAGTCGTTCGAGGCGATACCATACAAAAAGAAAAGCCTCGCAAAAAAAAAAAAATAAATGAATATACATCGCAAAGCTCCATCTGCTTAGAATCAGTCTCCTTAGCGAAAGTAGCGCGAATAGGAATTATCCCGCGAAATGTGGGTGGCAGGAAGCCTCGCGGGAGGGAATCGGATTTCAATCGGTTTTCGCGCGACATCAGCGGGTGCGGGTCTCGCGATCGATTCCCCTCCCCAGGCCCTGGGAGAGGAATCCTTTTGGGAGATGGATACGTCGCACGTACACAGCGTGTAACAGTGAGATAGAGCGAGAGGGTGAGGCAGTGAGAACGCGCATCTCACATATCGAGATTCGCCCGCATAATGGAACAGCCGGGCTCGCGCATCGCTCGGGGGAGGCGCAAGCTCCTGGGGACAGGGGCGCAGTTGAAAGGCCGGCGAAAGCCGCTTTTCAGCTTGCATCTTTAAAACTTCTTTTACGAGGCGCTCGCTCGCGGCAGCGACTTTTTGTATATAAGGAGCCGCGCGCCCCGCCGCCGATATGTACCGTCTGGAGAATGGACCTCGACGAGAGGCGGCCGAGCCTTTCTTCCGCCTCCCCCTTATATGCGCGGACGAGAATTTTATGCCGGACTTGAGCCGAAATGTATTTGGGCTTACGCGAAGTGCCTTCGCGGCGCTTCTTTGTATGGGCGTGTATTGCAATCGTTCGGTCGCGAAAGTATATACTATATATACGTAAGTAGAACTGCGCCGATAAAGGTTTAATGCTGCCGTTGGATATTTACACGGCGAATTCGAAGTGCGCGGATGGAAGCGTCGCGCGGCCGAATTTCGCGGATTAACGGCGGGGAATTACAACGCGGCTGTGAAACTCTGGGATATATAACGCCACCAGTGGATTAAGCGGTGTGCTGATACTGGTTAAAATTTTACATTTTGGTACACGGAGAGAAAAGCTCTATAGTAAAAATTATCATGCTATTTTGTAACGCAGGGACAGACTCGATAAATCAACAATTTATTTTACTAGAAAGTATAATGAAATATGCTAAACTTACAGTAAATTTTACTATACTTTCTAGTAGACAATAGTCTAATTTCTGGTAATTTTACTATACTTCCTATAGTTTTTATTTGCCGAGGCTGTCCCTACGTTACAAAACAGTACAGTCATTTTTACAAGAACTTTTCTCTCGGTGCCTATGGCGGGAAATTTGTATTTTGTTAATGGGGGGTGAGCTGAGGAATCGACGGGGCGAAAAAGTTTATTTATTATTTCGGGTGTGCGCTGCAATTAGTGAAATATTGCTCTTATCGTATATCGAGAAATGAAATAGGAGCGTTACCAGTTCCAAGCGGAATTATTAATGCAGACGGCAAATTCGACACGGCCGCGAGCAGGTCGAGTTCTACGGATGGACGCGGCGCACTAAATAAATAACGTGACTGAAATTGAACTGGCCGGAGCACGTAAGGCGAAATTAGAATTGAGAGTTTTTAAATCGATATCTCAAATATGAGGTTCGAGAAGAATTCCCCACTAGTTCCGATGGTAGGAGCTTTCCTACGAATTACGAGCAATTTATTTTTTCTATTTATATCTGATTCGATGATCATTTTGGGTCGATATCTAAATTGTATGATTTTTACGTTATTATAGAAAAAATAAATTACAAAATAATTCTTCGTTTATTAGTCCACAAATTTATAATTCCTGTAATGCACTCTTATATATTCAGACAAATGTAATAAATTATGTATTTCTTTATTCTTGATATCACTATTTTAATAATGCTAAGAATGAAAATTATTATTATGAATTTTTTTTTTTTACTACTTTACACTAAATTTGAACGAGGTTGCTTCCAAGTGCATGTTACAAAAATTACAAAGTGGTAGTGTTAGCAATTTGAATGGATCGGGGGTCCACCATCTTACAAGACTCTCAAAGTTCACTCGTAAATGCTCGTAAGTGCAGGTGCTCTATAACTGGTGAGTGCAGTTTCTCTCAACCGCGAAAATTACACAACCGCATGTGAGACGTCGGCAAAAGGATAGCGGACGTTCTCCAGCGCCGAGTGTATGTCCTAATTCTCTCGCTGGGGCTTGATTAATCCATTACTTAAGCACCATCTCCCGAAGAAACGGATAATTAATGACTTAACCTTCCAGACGGCTTACATTACGTAAGATTTTGCTCTTATCCTTACTTGCTTATATTGATTCTGTGATGAAACTTTTTTTTTCATAATTAATAAATGTATAAAATAATATAAGTATTACTTATATTAATAGATAGATCAAGTTATAGGCGATCGATCACTGTAAACGAAACTGATTTAGCCAGTCCACCATGAATATAATTATTTTGCTGTTATTTTTACTTATTAAAAAACATCAATAATTTTTTTTAAAGACTCAGAATTTTTTTAATAAGGAAGTCTCAGTATATTTGTTGACACTACTTAATTATTATGGACGTTTGGTGTTTTTATCTAAACCTATAGTAAGATTACGAAAATACAAAAAAAAAAAAGAAAAAAAATACTGAAATTATTACGCTCATTTGTATTATTCATACAATTATCGTTCGTACGGCTAAAGTAACAAAAGTCATAAATCTGTACTAGCAAAAGATTTGTTTTTGTAAAGTAAACTGCTGGGCTTTAATTAACTTAAGTTTTCCTAAATTAAAAAGGTTTTCAGCTTAACCGTGTAATTAAATTGCAACCACTTAACCGATCACTAAATACTTTGCAGTAAATTAATTTTTCTCGATAGAATTTAATCCAGAGTAATACGAGAATTGGAAAGCATTTAAGAGAGTTTGTAGAGGTGCTGCTGCAAATTAAACGTAATCAAGGTAAAGCTCCTTTCTTTCTCTTCCACGATTCTCGAACATCAACGCTTTGATTTTTTTTCCCTGGAGTAAATGAGACAACGTCACGAGAACTACTAACTTTCATTAACAATGAATTTCTCTAAAAAATTCAAATCTACTGTGCATGGATTTTATATTATTGTAATTTTTTAATAATGAAACTTATTGCAATGTAATAGTGATATAAGGCAAAAAATTTTAAATTTTGTTTACGATATCATCTAAATATAGTGAAACTTATTAAAATCTTAGATTTGTAGTGATATTCATAAAAAAAAAAATTTGCCTCTCCTACGGTAAACACTTTAAAGTTGAAGCTTAAATTCTGACCCAGTTTTTTAACGTAAACAAAACTGACAATTTATAATCTTAATTAAAGATGGATAGTTTATAACACTTCCAAAGCATATTCTAACTAATCTACGTTAAGTATATGTACATAATTTTTATCTAATTTAAATTACACATTTCCCTTTTATATATCCAATTTCTTTTTTGAAATCTTGAATTTTTTTTATCTTATTATAAATATGCATCGCATAATTTCCCAAAGTACCCTTAAAAAGGCTCCCCTAAATAAACGCGTATTTTGTGCGCAGAAACTTCGCCTCAACTTGCGAAATTGCATTGTACGCACAAAAGAACATTATAGCGTTATAGTGCATCATGCTAGCGGTAATTAACATGAAAACTAGGCCTCGTACGATCGCCCGAAGCATCGTACTACCTTGCGATTATGAAAACCGCGCCTCGAATCAGAACCACTACCTCCAGAAAGATTTTTTGGCTTCGTCCGTGAAAAAAGGTCAGCGAGCGTGGCTGGACTCAGCCCAAAAATTAGTTCGCGATGTGAGGCCGGAGAATGATGCGTCCTCACTCGTCCGGACCATCGGAGAGACTTCATTTGCGGCCCGCGGCGACAAGTCGTGGGGCCGAGGGCTTAATGAACGCGCGACTATGGGGCAACGAGCTTTTTCATTATTATTCATTACGCGAATGAGGCGCGACGTGGCTTCACGAGCATCCTGGCGGTTTAATGTTTTTTTAATGACGAGAGCTATGAAATTTAATTGCTGGAATATTTATGCGCGCGCGTTGGTTTTTTTTTTAAAGCTCGACGCTGGTGCACGGACGCGAGTGTCTAGTAGTGTTAATGGCGCGAGTAGAATGTGAGTAAATAGGACCGACTGAATCGTAATTTTCGAGGCTTTAACTGTTAACTACGCCCTGGCATGCCTCTCGGCGGAAGTGGTGCCCGTGCTTTTTTTACGAGCTTCGTGCGGATATAATTTTTTAATTATATCCGCACGAAGGAGTGTTAGCCGCGCGACGAGAGCTGGATTAATGTACGACTCCTTTATGAAGTATTTAATGTTGCCTTTTAAGATATTTTAAGTAAAATTCTTGTTCTATTGAAAAGTATAGGATTTGTAACCGAATCGTAAGGTTTTAAATGAAGTTATATATCTAAGAAGATAATTGCATTTAAAGCATAATAATAAGACTGTTTCTATTTCTTAATTATTCGCGGCATTCATAAAAATAAGCGTATTATTAATCGTGGATTATTTTGTATTCGTAATTTCAAATGGAAAAGCATTCCTTTTTACTTTGCATAATTAGTATAAATCATTTTGCAAACTAAAATGTAATGATGCTCTTTAAAAAAAATGATAAGCTTCAAAATAAAACCAATTTACGTTTTATTGGATTTGTTCTGACATGGTCAAGTGATTAGTAGTAAGATCAGTATATAGTCAGCCTCTGCGGCAATTTGCAGAGCATCCGAGATAATGATCCTCTTTAAAAAAACATAATAAGCTTCAAAATAAAATTATCCTACGTTTTATTGAATTTATTCTGACGTGGTCAAGTGATTAGTAGTAAGATCAGTATATAGTCAGCCTCTACGGCAATTCGCAGAGCATCCGAGATAATGATCCTCTTTTAAAAAAAAATAATAAGCTTCAAAATAAAACTAACCTACGTTTTATTGAATTTGTTCTGACGTGGTAAAGTAATTAGTAGTAATATCAGTGTATGGTCAGCCTTTGCGGCAATTCGTAAAGCATCCGAGAGAAGAAAATAATTTAATTTTAAATTCACTAGAAATATTTTTTCTTTAATGCTTAAACCTAATGAGTCTACTCTAGGAGGATGCGCACCAGTAATAATTCAAAGAGCGAAGATAAATTTTTGCAATAAAATTTTCTTTTGCAATTAATATAACTAAAACTATACTCAAAAATAAATTCCGATAACAGAAAAAAAAAACACACTCTCGACTCAAAGAAGTAAATATAATAGTCGGAAGATTCCCGGCAGCAGTCTGTAAAAAGAATATAGAAAAATGTATAGCTCCGAAAAGTGAATCGAGGATACTTTTAATCGCACCGTCACCATTAGATTCCTTTAACGGTTCGCGCAGATGAAAAATAAGAAGGGCGAAATCGACCCTGTGTGTACGGCCAACGATTTCAGCATGGCGCTCCCGCAGCGGCTGAAATGCCGCTCACCTAAACTACCTGTTGAAGCGTCAAATTGAAAAACCCCCGAGCGCTGTGGGCTGCCGCGACTCTCGTTCGGCGCCGCGCGAGAGGAAGCGGGCCGCGTGGGCGTCGCTGAAGACGATCGCGAATTCCTCAGCAGTTCGCCAGGAATTTAAGCCCGCGATACCGAAAACATCTCCGTCGCCCCTCGCCTTTTACTTCGCCCGAGGGGGGAGATGAACATTTACGCGCGAGTCACCGTCGATGCGTCGACACGCGCGCGATTTTCATGAATCCGCCTCGAGAGTCTTTACAACTTTTCTTTTAGGCTCTTCAGCGGCGTCACATGAGTTATGGAGTAATTTATTTAAATCCGCTCGAGTACTCGAAGTTTGATGTGGACTCGAGATAGCGGAGTAATATATAGAGACGAGCGATATTGTAATGGCTTAATATATGCATTCGCAGGTTTTTTGCTTATCAGATGGAATTTCTATTTTTATTAAATTATGAAGTGAATTATATTCTTTCACAATCGAAGTCGTTGCTGTGATTGAGGTAATAATATTGGAATTTCAAGTGGGAATACGCAGCTATAGTGTAGCCTCCCATCCCCAATGCCTTTTTCAGATACCGGTGGTCGGAATAATTAACGATAAATCTAACTTAGTTTATTAGTTTATGAATATAAGTAAAGCAAGACTTGAATTAATTGCAAAAGTTGTTAAACTTAATTATAAATTTGCTTCTGAAATCTGGTTATTCTAAAGTTTAATTATAATAAAAAAAGAAATAAAATTTTATCAAATTGCGATCAACTTTTATTTTAAAAAGTATAATTATTTCGTTATCACAATTTTGAATATTTTCCAATATAAAACTTTCTTTACGATAGCTATAAAGTTAATTGGTCCATGTAATTCATCCACATTTCATTATGATGTGCGTACATACATGATGAAAAACCAAAAATTAATAAATAAAAAAACCAACATTTAATTTTATTGACATGCGGTGCATTCTCAATTTAAACTACGAATACATTTTTTAATTTCATAAACTTTTCGGTATACATACTAATTTTCATAACGGCCACTCGACTCCGGGATTTAAAATGTGTACTTGGTTTGAATAGTCGTAAGTCGCGGCAAAAAAAAGTTCAATAAGGAAGCCTCTTTTTTGCTCTTCAACTTTTCAATCGACTACTTTAAAGAGTGCATCTATATATTGACCAGGAAATGCAAAACTCGTCGCTTTAATATTTGCGCGCTCTGAAAAGCTGCAATAGGCAATATTCGATTTTAGAAGTTTCCAAGTGTTTTCACCTATTGAAATCTCGGAAATTGTCGCGAAAATGCTATTGTTGTTGATTTAAAAATATATTTTTATGCCATAACTTCATTCTGCAATACTTCATCGGTGAAGTTTTATTTTCAGTATTTTATCGTCCTGAACATATAAATTTTTTATCTGCAGTACTTAATGTCGAGTGAAGTAGTCAATTTAATCTACCGTTTAATAAAATTGAAGTTGAAGTTAATCGAAATATGCGAACATAAATTAAAAAATACAAGAAAAATATAGGAAACATTACTAACGCTATTTTCTACTCGATGAAAAATGAAGGAAGAAAGTGACCGTTGCAGTATGTGGCACTTTGCGAGAAATGTGAAACTTTAATTCCACTCGATTGACCGCCACGAATGAGTTCCACTTTATTTAAAGGCATTCTGAACAATTCACCTTGTAGCTTTATCACTGATGACAAATATTAAATTCAGCCTACTTTCCTGTCGATGTTCCTTGTGTTTTTTAGATATTATCTGTTAACTTTTTTTTTTGTTATTTTACCTTGATCTTTTGAAAACTACTCTTCAATCGCTGAAAAAAAATAAATGAAAGCTTCGCTCGAAATATTAAATAAAGTTATTTCTCTAACATCAAAGTACTTGTATGAGCCGTGCGTCAGTTAGAGGTGACATATATAACAGTGCTACAGTTTCTGAACTGTGGCAGATGCAAAATAATCACACGCTCTTTGCTCGAAACTTTAGAACCGTATGCATCACTTGCAAGCTTGCGAAGTACGAGGCGACCCTCGTGAAGTGATCTATATGCAGATCTTTGAGAGCAATTAAAATATGTTCAAAATTGAGGTATCGTATCGTTATTAAGCTTTCGAGTACGACATGCAACGAACTTTAAATAACATTTCACTTCGAGAATATTTGAGTAAAATAAATAGAACGAATAATTTTTTTATGTGCGTTTATTTCGTGCTAATAAAAAGAAATGACAATAAATAAAAAAACAAGGAAAATGAAGATTGAACGACTTTTATAAAGTTTTTGCTTCGGAAGTGGAAGGTTAAATGGCGATGGAGAAAGAGATACAAAAAAAAGAGAGAACGAAGAAAACTTGAGAGAAGGAGAAAAATGGAGAAAGGTACACGCTCGATGCCAGGCTACCTTGATAAATTTTAAGCCGGGATTCGCTACTTTATCTGAACTATGACTCCTTCTACCTCATGCCAAGCGCATCCAGCTAAATTTTCATGTATGTCGTTAATACCAAACGAGCAAGCAAATCCTTTCTTGCAACTCAGTAACCTTCGCTCGTGTACGTTTTTACAATGGAAAAGCACTATCCATCAGATTTTTCCTTTTATTTCACTTGTCATTCGCATTCTACACAAAAATACGAGTATACACTATTCCTTCGTAAATACCTCCGCAGATTTTATCGAAAAACCTAGTCGACTATTTTTGTTTTCCTCCACCGACGGTAAAAGTTATAGATAAATGTTCAATACAAGAAAAAAAAACGAGAATATAGTACCTTTTTCGAGTATATTTTATTCACGGAAGCATTTAAACGTCAACGTAGAACCTTTTTCTTCGCTCTAAATAAGAATAAGTGAAATTCACATCGAATAAGTCTTCGCCACATATCGAATAAGCGAAAGAATTAACGCGTAAAATAAGTGTATATTCACTTATTCGAAGTAAATTTTACTTATTCATATTTAGAGTACAATATAGATTTGAAATTTATTTGACTCTATGTTTCTGCACTCTTTAAATCAATATTTACCGAAAACATACGTGAAAGTGAAAATCGTACGTCATAGCAACATCCGAAATAATTAGCCTCGGTGAAAATGACAGTTTACATTCAACAAAAAAAAAAAGTAAACGTAGTAACAGCACTCGTACCGAAAAGCGGATATTCCGCCGACGGATGCGTCATGTCGAGGCGCGAATTGAAAATCCGGAAGACTCGTCGTCGCGCGAGCCTGCGGGGGCCGCCCTTATATACATATAATGCCTGGCGTACACGCGCCCCTCGAATTTCCAGCGTGCCATCGTGACGGGGAAATTGCCCGGCTGAAAAATACCTGGTAGCCCGAGAGCCGGATTCTTCCGGTGCGGCCGGGTCACGTCCGTGACGCTAACGGACGTGTACACCGGAGATATCGCGCGCTCCTTTTCGCCCGAGCCGCGTCACCGCATTTCCAGCGAGGCGCCAAATGCCAGCTCCCGTCCTCCCACGACTGCCTCTCTGGATGCCGGGATACCCTACTCCGCTTCACGGAGCACTTGCTTGAGAAGCTCTTACTTTAAACGGCTGCTGGTGGCCCGGTTCTTTTTTCGTCTCTTTTTTTTTTGTATATTCTCTTTCTCGGAAAGCTGCCGCGTGTGTCGAGGTATTTTTTTATTATTTTCTTTTTTTTTTATTTTATTTTACTTCGTAGGTAGGTTCTTTTTTTTTGTAGGGCGGGGTTTGAGAGGAATATCATTCTGCGTGATGCGCATTTAACTGTTTTTTTTTTTTTTTTATGCCTCGAGGTTTTTGCCGCGCTCCAGACGCTCCGGTTTTATTTTAAATGTTTGGGTATTTTTTAAAGCCGAGCACGTTGTCATGTGCAAGATTAAAACAAGCAGCAATTGTACCTTGTGCTTCCGCTCGAAAAATTGTGGTTTAAGGGTGGACGCACGTTGGCGAAATATTTCGGTAAATTTACTGCTGCGTGCAGGTCTTACTAATAAATGCATCATTTTTTACTACTTGATTTATTGCTGCGATTGTACGAGTTATTCGAGATTTAAAATATGGTGTTAAATAATGTATGTACAAAAATACTTCTGCCATTTATGGGAAAAAATTTGTAGTTTCATTTTGACCTGAATGTGCATCTGCGTTCACATTCCATTGTCATTTCTTGAATAAAAAAATTCAAATCTAATTTTATGACACGTTGAATTTCTCATGCAATATTACTTTATTCTTCAAATTTTTCGCTAAAATGTTTAAATATGAAATATTTGAAAAAGGCACGAGCATGAGCAACGGAAATAACCACGGAAGTAGCATCCATTAAAGCAGTCAAATTTGAAAATGTCACTCTGCATTGACTCTAGCTTGAAAACAGTAAATTTTTCACCTACACGTTCCTCTTATAAAGTCAGCGACTTCCAGTGTCTCAGTTTTCTTCGTAAAGTACTTGAAAATGTACTTTGCGCATCAACTATGCAGCGCACAGATTTAATTTTTCAGATTCAGTTTTAGGATGCTTTATAAAAGTTACGATGAAAAATAAAAATTTAAGACTCTATAAACATCTTTTAGTTTATCTGCTTATTAATATCGTAAAAAATCGATAGTGTCTTTACGCGTATAAACAAATGTATTTGTAAATAAAAAGGAATTTTTAATCTTAAAACACTTCGATGATAATAACTTCGCGTATAAACAAAATACAAAATATTATCCACCTTTCTCATTTTTGTATTCGATAAATTTATTACTCACTTTTCACGAATTTATCACGCAAATGTTTGATTTAAAAATAAAGCCACATTAATTTTACAAGTGCGCATAAAATATTTACATTTACAATACGTACATGGAGAGCAATAAAAAGAAACTTACATCATTTCACAAAAAAGAAACTCGCATAATCACAAGAATAAACTCTGCAGCTAACAATATTAAAGTACAATTACATTGAACAAACACAAAAGCACGGGTATAAACGTTAAAAAAAAAAAGTGTAGATCAAAGAGCAGGCGAGCTACATGCAGTAGTCGCGCTCATTCTGCATGACAGGATCTATGTCAGCGATGAAGTGCGGGGGTGGTCGGCGGAGCTCTCTCATATATGCGACTTCCGATTCGCTGCGCGGTAGGCATATTAATTGCCGTTTCCACGGAGGCTGCTATTTTATTCCGCAACTCGTCGAGGCGCAGCTTCCCGCCGCCACCCGCGAAGCCTTTTATTCGCCTCCCTGCCGCGATTTTACTTTCACGCCGGCCGGGTCAGAACGTGACTTCGTATCCTGCTTTTCACGTCTTCGAGCGGACAAATTTTTCCTCTCGTTCGTTTCCCATTTTTTTTTTTATGCACTTTTTTTTATACAAAGTGATTCAAATATTTTCGTATGTACGATTTGCGTATATGATTTACGATTCAACGAGGAATCGTAAGATTATTATTTGGTCTTCTTTATTGTCATTTTTTATACGTTGATTTCATGCAAGCAAAACTATTGATACAAATTTAACAAAATTAATGAGTTAGTGATGATGAACAAAGAAGTGCATGCACTTACAATAATTAGACTGACGAAAAATGTATAAAGTAGGCATAATTTGAAACAGGCATTATTACAGTCACCATGAGTTTGTCGTGTTTAATCATGTCTTTAGTTTTTTAATAATAATTTGAAGTAATCTCTGCAAATAAGTGCAGAATGAACATTGCAATTGTTCAAGACTATTTCTATAGAAGTACTTGCTCAAAGCAGGAAAGCTATGGACTTTAGTTTTTTTTTTTTTGAGTTTATTGCAATAACACGATGACCATTAGTAAGGAGGCATCGCGAACTGGCATTGAATGTACCAAAGAAGTGCTGTACTAAATTACATTTCATTCATGTCAGTTGTGAGTAATAGAGAAAAATCTATATATATAGTCAGAGAGAACCACAATACCAATAAGAAACGTCTGTTATCCTTACCTTTGGGAAAAGTTGCGAAAAAATACAGTTAAGGGACAAGGGGGCCTCAGTCACCTAAGACAAATGGCGTGGATAAAGTAAAAATGTGTATGATTTTTATATAACGAATTATATATATTAAAATTAGTATATAACCGAAAACAGTAACCTACATTTTTTATTGAAAGATTTATACAACATAATATAATATACTGTTTCCCCTATGAGTAAATAACTAACGAGTGTATACTGCTTCAAGATACGACTTTATATTCTAAAGAGCTTATAATTTATTATCTCGTGCGCCATTTAACTTTTTAAACAGCTATAGGTACACTTATTCATTAATAATCACAGACGATCGACAAAAAGATAAATTTAATAATATTTTTGATACTTCACAGAACTAATAAAGTTTTACATTGAAACTTTCAGCTACATAGTTTAATAGCTACCTCTTTTTTACTACAGATATTACAGAGCCATAAAAATAAAATTCTAAAATAAAAAAATAAACGTTTTAATAATACTTTCCGCTATCTATATTCCTATCAACACCCATAAAAAAAAAACACGTTTGAAGAATAAAAGAAACAACCTAATCACCAGCCCTCCCAAAAAACATTCATAAAAGAACAACCATACTTCAATAACAATAATAGAAATCATTCAATAACAGAAAAAGAATCCTACAACTCAGCCCTCCCAATAAAAAATTTAATAAACAGAACCGTACACCACAATAAAAAAAGAAAAAAAAAAAAAACAACAGCCCATCCCACAACCACTACTGTAGAAAGATCACTCGCACCGCGATATATATACAACTGACTGACCGGCCTAATCGAACGACTATCTCGCGCATCGTCCGGCCGTTTTTCCCGGAATCCGCGCAATAAAACCACCCCTCGAAAAAAAGGCACGAAAAATACGGCCCCGGGCCAATGGGGAATTCACTTATCGGCGAGCGCAGCTCGCACTGTATATATACGATTCCGGAGGCCTCGTCGATTCCGCTGCTAAACCCCGTCGAGCGATCAATTTCGCTCGGTTTAACAAGCGCGCGGATTATCTTCGCAGGCATCGGCCCCTCTTATCCGTCCCCGTGCAAGAGGCGACGCAGGGGGAGCGAAAACAATAAAGGCCTGGGCCGTAAACCGGTGCGCTCGCGAAAGCTCGCGTTGTCGAGCTTTCGCGCGCGAAGGGCAGAAATCGCCAGTGGAAATCTACGCGGCAGCGCCGGCGAAAGTATATCCTTTAGAAAGACATCGGGCGTGGCGAGTAGCGAGGCAGGGGAGAGGTACATAGAGGGGCGGGAGGGAGATTGACGCGCAACGAGAGAGAGAGCAAAGTGCCAATAAAATGGAGGTTTAGACGCTTCGATCGACCGCGTAACGATGTTTAAAGCACACCGATCAGTCGAGTCGCTCGACTAAAGAGGTACGATCGCGCGATGCCCGGAATTGATTAACAAAGATGTGGGGATTTATTTATGTAAATATATCGTAGTAGTTTTTTTTTTATTTTGGCTTAAATTTTATATTGGTTGTGAATTTAAGGCGACTGCTTTCGTTTAGAGTGCTGTTTAAAATTACCGATTAACACTGATTACTTAGCTATGTTCGGTTTTGTAGTGCGGATAACTAATTAAAATGTAAATTTCGAGAGGATAAACAAATTAGTGAGATTTAATCTGATTTAATTTACGACCAAGCTAAAGTAACGGAAATATATTATATAAAAACCCAAATTACGTCTGACAAATTGTCCAAGCTTAATTATATCGTATTTATCAAATTAATGTGGAATTCCTTGTTAAACAATGTCAGAGAAATTTTGGCTAAAATTATGAGTTCATATCGGTTCGAATTAATTCAATCGATTACATCTATCGAAGGGAAACGTCGAAAGTAATATTTTTGAAACTATTCGAAGCTATATTCAATCTCATAAATTAAGCCATAAATTTTAAAATATTTACAACTTATTACTGTAAAATTAAACTATACTACTGTAATTAATAGAAGAAGTACTGTGGAATAATCATTCGACTTATAAAAGACTAAAATTATTTATAATTAACTTATATATGAATTTTCATAAAGTTTAGATTTATACATATTACAGCATTTTCCCAATCATTTACACTCAACACGTCAAATCAGTAGATTATCCCACGAGATAATCAAGAATTCACGGAGCAAAAGCATTTGCAGTACAGAGGCTCGTGGACAATTGATCCCCCTGCAAATGGAAGCGAGCTAATCAAGACACCCCGAACGTGACAATAATTAGCAGCTATTTAGCGTACCTGCGTGCACAATTGAACCCTGACAGATGGACAAACCGTCGGCCGTCATTGGCCCCGGGGCCGATACGCACCGAATGCACCTTGGCACACACACACGCGGAGAATCGAGAAGTGCAAGTGCGAGCTTCGCCCGCAGCGCCGCCCGCAATTACGAGCGATCTCCCCTTTCTCCCGTGTATGTATATGTATATATGTATACACAGGCGTGCAGTCTGCTTTTTGAATGTAATCACGTGGCCGTGCGTACGTGCGCTCGTGAGGCATTATATGCGCCTTTATGACGGAGTCTAGATAACAAGGCTCCGGGGCAGGAGTTTAAACCCGACACTTTTACCTGTTAGAGTTACCCCGGTCTTTGTTGTGAGAATTTCTTTGTTCCACGGCGTGCGATCGTGGATCAAAGTCGGGAAACTGTATAAACGAGGAAAACGTCGTTGTTGGGAGTAAATATAACGCTTATTAATTTTAGCAATGATACAACTTATTCTGCTTAATTATACGGTTCTATCTGAATCGTTCTTTCTGTAGATTAAAGTTCAAATGTATTCTAATTAATTATTTTTGTATAACGACTTTTAATGTTTCTTGTTGTTTGTTGTTTAAAAAAAATATACTTTTCTGTTTTTTTTTTTTTTAGATTTAGCTTTTGTTAGAGTTCGAATGTGAGTTTTATCGAAAGCATTTACGAAAGTCGAGCGAGTCGTTCGAAATGCTTTACTGGAATCATTCGCTTACATCGGAAGCGGTTTAGAAATTTCTCTTTAAATCGAGACTTTTACACGCTATATAACCGACCAACTCGCGTAAAAGCTCCGAACATTTCGTCGATGTGACGACAACAGGAGAATTTACACCAGCAGCGAATTACAAGCTCCCGAGTGTACTCGCTCATATCAGACTTGAGTGTTACGACGGCACTAACTAAACCATCCAATAAAATAACATCACCAATAATTTTGGGAGTTTTTACGAAAACATTGAATAGTTGTCATTTTTTCGAATCCCTTCAAGAAAAGTTAAAATTTTTATATGAAGTTTAATTGTCAATAAGCCACCCTCCAGATACAAGAACAGAATAAAATTTTCAGAGTATAGGGCGAAGGTACATATAATACCTATCGTGAACTTCTTTATCGTAACTTCGAAGCAGGATTAAATTTTGAAGAAATTTGAAGACTTTTTAACTTGGATATAAAATTTGAATAACAAATCTTCAAATTTTAATTAAAAATATAAGCGCCCCGACCTTCATCGATTTCAACTCTGTAAGCAAAAAGGAAATGAAAATACAACCTATTATCAGGCTAAAGATCAAATTTCCTTAATACAACCAAATCGATATTTCGGTAATCAGCTGATTCTGCATTCCTCGCTAGAACAAGTTTTGCGTTTGAAAACCAAATAAAAGAAAGAAATCCCCAGAGTTTAAAAAAAAGAAATATTGAATTTGTACCGTACGTCGATTTAAGCGTAAAAGCAAAACTTAATTTAAGAGATCCACGCCCCGAAACCCCAATAAACCCATATCCCGCTCAAAAGAACGGCGACTAACGACAGGCGTAAAGGCTGCACCTCGCCAAGTATCCGACAAGCCCCGGGCGCTTAAACGCGGCGACCCTCGATATAACGGCGACAAGCGGAGCGCCATAAACTTATAAATGCATAATGCACAATTTCGCGCGGCTGTCGCGAGGCTTTAAAGCCCCACAGCTGGAGGGAGGGGGGGCGCGACGGCTCGAGAGTCATAACGCCCACCCAGAAATATCATCCCCAGCCGCGGTGAGCAGCTTTCGCCCGCGCCAGCCGAGTCTTTATTAACTCCGTCCGTGTGCGCTTGGCGTGTCTGCCGCGATCGCGGGGGAGGCCGATCCGAATCGAAGACAAAGTGCGCCTTCGTGTATAATAACGAGACGGGGATGCTCGTTAACTTTCCGTTCGTCGCGCCGACTTTCTTCGGGAGGGATTCCCTTTTCGTCGTGGCGAGACTAGATTAGGGTGCGAGACTCTTTGTTTAGCCGGGCTTGGTTATTCATGCTCAGATGCTTATTTTCTCGCGTAGTTGACTTTCAGAGGACTGCCTTCGCTCCCCTGAATGGAAGTATAATGAGGTGATCTGCTCGAAAATCGTATAGTCTGGATGGTTTTTTTCGTAAGATTATAACAAAGGACTGTCGAGCTTTCTGTTCTGTGCTTTCGTATAAAATGATTTGTAGGAATCGTGTAAGAAATATGAGTTGAGGTGTAGATTGCTAATTGCTTGGCAGTATTAAAAGTATTTATACTGATAAATGATATACATTTTTAATTAAACCAGTAAAATAAGCAATTAGTTCGTTTGGAAAATTATGTGGAAGTCAAGTATGCTAATTTTAGTTCTTTGAAGAAAAGCTTTAGAACTTGTTTCCTTTGAAGTTCGACTCACAAAAGCGATCATTAGCTTTGACTACGAGTTATTGTACTTTCACAAAGTTCCTTATTACGTATGTAATGAAATGATGCCTAATATAACAGTCCTCATGCATCGTCATTTCCTTGATTAAAGGATTCTTATCAAGATCATCACTGGTGATTTGCTCATCTTTTTCATTTGCACACCCGCAATTTATTATAATAAAAAGACTTTTGCATTAAATTACTCTATGATTTCTTGAATGAAATGACATACAATGATTTGATTAATTAATTTATTTAGAAAGAGAACATTGAAAATCTATTTAACAACTCTTTAAAAATGATTGAAAACACTAAAAGGAAACTCATTTTTCATGTAATAAATGTCAAAAATCCATCTGAATAATTGAATTTCACGCCATGTAGGTCGCGCTCTTTTGAAAGGTTGTTCTGACGATTGGCCTGGCTTTTAAGAGTGCGCGCCAGAATAATCATGAAAGAGCAAGTAGTTTATCAGCTATTAAGAGCTTTAACGCCGTCTTATATTATACTCGTGTTATCGCGCCAAACCAACATCAATTAAATATTCCTCGGAGACAAATAAATTGCGTCAAATATCATAAAAAAAATTTAGGCTCAAATGAACGCTGTATTTGGTTCAATTTAAACTTTCTATCAGTGCAGATTAAGTACACTAAAAAAAAAGATCAGTAATCACAACTAACTATGAATTGTATTTCCACTAATATTTGGTTGAAACAAGTAAATTTTGTTGAAACAAGTGAATATTAGTTAAAACTAGTAATGGCTAGTTGTGATTACTGAACTTTTACTTAGTGAAAATCAGTGATCGTCGCGCCGAAAACGCAGAAAGGCACGATCTCTCGTACTCAGCGTATCGAAAGCGAAATTCAATTTCTGATTAAGAGGCGCGCGAGGTGTACAAACTAGCGTTTGGGGCTCTCGAAGTTTCGGAAAATTCGATCGTCGGTACCGGCCACTGCCGCGCGACATCCTGAATAATGCGCCATGCTCGATGGCTCGGCTAATGCGTATTCATGATAGCTCGTTGATTATTCAGGCGCCGTGTGCTCGCGGCTTTCGCCACTGCGCGGCAGAAAGAGCGGAGAGCGTCGCGGAATAAAAGCGGCGACTTCGAGTTGCGGGAAAAGGCGGAGAGGGAGCGAAGTTATTTTTCTTGAATACATGGCCGATGGCGCGGCGCCTTTTATTTCTCGCTTTACTTGCGCCAACGGTTTGTTTGCGTTTGTCGAAGATTCGATTCGGTTGAGAGTGTACAGGTGGAAAATAGAGAAAATTAGAGCCAATGCGGGAGCTGGGAAAATAAAAGAGATTGCTGGTAAAACGATTTTTAAAGGAGAAATAATGTTTAGAATGGAATTGAACGTGGAGTCGTAATATTTGCGCGAAGTTTTTCTATTCTATTGAGGTTAGTTGAGAATTTTTATAAAAAAATCAGGTTTAAAATAGATAAAATAGATCAGTGCAATGTGGTTCATTTATAATTTTAAGGGAGCTTACAATGGAGTATTTAAACATTTTTATATACAATTTTGATTTTTTTGCACATTTGCATGCGCTGAAAAAGGGAACATTAATTTTGATAAAGAATTTGGAAAAAGTAAAATTTTGTGTTTTCTTCTAGCTTGGTCCGGGTGAGAAGTGAAATAAAAGCTAAGCCATAATAGTTGCTTTATTTTTCCCTACTTTTATAGCTAATGCTACAAACCTCTATCAACAGTAAATACTAGTTCCATATTAACTGAATATTCCCGTGTAATTCAAAAAGAAGCGGGAAAATGGAAATTCCAATTGCGTTGCAATGCAATTGAAAATGTGGGTCATTGCATTGCTTACGAAGGAGCTTTTTAAAGTGCCTTTTCAGTATTAGCTACGATTGTTACAAACAAATCAACAAAGTATAGGTTTATTGTGCTTTAAATAATAGATAGTTCTACATTCGTCCCTGGGCTATTATTTATTTTATGCGAAACAGCAATTTTAAAAATCCACTGTCGTTCATTCGATTAATCTTGAAAGCTTGTATTTAAAGTTTTTCCAAAACATGGTTTACTACGTAAAAACTCAAGAAGAAAATGTAGAATAGAAGCAACTCCAATTCGAAGTCAGCAAGTGCTATCAGAATACTTAGAAAGGAAATAAAAAAATCGAACAATTAAAATTTTCATAAAATCGGTCGTAACTTTACTACAGGTTATAGAGGAAGCGAACGGAAAATCGAAAAGACCGAGGGCGTTTATACGATTTAATTCTGAAAATCGAGCGTGCTGACGCCGGGAAGATGAAGAGCGCGAAATCCCAAGGACGATAACTTCATCTTTGAGAAGTTCAACGGTTCGGCATTGATGACTATGAAAGCTCTCTATAGCTTAACTTTCGCGAGATGCCGTCCGTAGTAACTCCTTTTTTTTTACCTCCCCTCCTTTTGCAAGTTGCTGAAGATTTTCACTCGATGAGCCTCGATGCCCTCCTCTGAATGAGCGAAATTTGATCGAATAACTTTAAGACTTTGATGAAATAAACTCGCGGCTTTGCTTTTAATTCTGACCTCCGGAGAAAACTTTTTCTAGCGAACGCTTATTATTTAATTAAAATTGTAGAAAATGGATGTACGGATTATTGCTTAACTGCGATCCGCATTGATTTGTCAGATTTATTTTTTAATCTGTCTGCTTGCGAAACTTCAATGGCTACTTGAACAATTATCAAGTGAAACAAGCGTTGCACTTTAAAATAAAATTTTCACGTATGAATATACAGAATACAACAACAGTGTTACGGCAATTGACGTAATTCTCGCTGCGGCGAAATTAGACAGACACTTGTGGTAAGCCACCGACATCTAACAAATCTCCATTTTTCTAAATAATTCGATTATCAAGTAGACAAACAATTTCCCATTTGATCACTCTACTTTGAGATTTATTACGCTGGCACAAAAAATTCTTACGCCACGGACTCCCCTTTCATTAATCAATTTCCCAATTTTTCAACATAACGAATTGCTACCTCAAACTTCAGCTTTTTCTCGGCTTAAAAAGTGTACGAATACAGCTCCAATAAATCACGAAATCTTGCCAATAGATTTCTGAAAATAAATCGACGAGAGTCCAAATATTGCCATATCTCTGTCGTGGCCCGCGCCGAGAGGCTTTCTCCTGATACAGCTTATCGTGACTCACATCTTGAGAAAGTCGCGTGGCCAGAAAGAGAGACATCTGTAAATGCCAATTCTCGAAAAGTCCATTAAACGCAAAGCACTTTTGGCAAGGGACGTTCTGCCGACAAGTGCGAAAAAGCTCGGTCACGCTGAGCCCCCCCCCCCCCCCCTCCGGAATAACCTATATAAAAACAAAACGCCGACGATGCTTGGAACAACCCTGCGCGCTTCAGTTCAAGAGCCAACTCGTTCGCTGTCAACCGTCGTGGCACGTTTCCCATGGAAAATGTTCGAACAATGAATATTCGCCTAAGGAATAACAATCGTCGATGCCGAATGTCAGAGTCGCGAAAATTCAGCGATGAATTTAAAGTCAGTTATCTGACTTAAGTAGGTACAGGCATTAACATTTTAAGCGAAGATGTATGCGCTCGGACGAGGTAAAAATTCTTGAAATTCAAATTCGGAATGTAAAAGATCGCCCTATCGGTAGAGGAATTTGTGAAAAACGAAGTTATTTCAACAACACATTTTTTCCCCTTATCCATATGTGATGAAGGAATACTCATAAAAAAAGCCAGGGTAATAAAAATTTATGAAAAAATATGTTTTTTTTTAATTTCTATTAGTTTTTTTTATACCTTCTGGAACTAAAGATTACATATATTATTTTTTTAAATTGCATTTTGAATTTTTTTAGATCTCTGGAATAATATATAAATATCTTTTTCCTTTTCAATTCAAATAAAAAGATTAAATATGCTAATATAAACTTCTTTTGCCACTCGATTAAAAAATCTAATTGCACTTCATCCCGAAGTTTCTTTAAACCAATCTCTAAATTTAATCCACCGAATTTCACTGAAATAAATTTAGAGGAAAGTTCTTACAGCGTTTCACCGATTACCCTCTTATGCGACGCTTGTGCCTTTAAAAAAAAATACAAGAGCTTTCAATTTTTCAAACAAGCGAAGCAGACAAGGCGAGCAAGCAAAAAAATCTTTTCGCGCGTCATCGAAAGAGAAAAGAAGCCGCGAAAGCTCCGAAAAATGAAGAACGCATCGCAGCACCAGGTGTTTAATATTTGTTCGTCGGTCGCGCGGCGGATCGAGTGCAGCAGTGCGCGCGAGATATCACGAATTAGGTCATGCATCATGCATGCACCCGATTAGAGCGTCGCGCGCGCGGACAATCATGGCGGAAGCTCGAGCCCACCTACCCTCCCCCCCCCCCACC
>JAWWEN010000024.1:1581757-1617080 GCA_035582955.1 Sycophila texana | reverse complement strand
AAAAAAGAAAGAATGCCTCAAATCACATGTTTGTCACCCTCGCCTTCGGCTCGGGTGACAATTTCCATGTGATTTGGAACCATTCTTTCTTTATTTCCCTAGTAGCATAATATACTATTTTAAAGCAAAAATTTACTAAGATTTTTAATGTTAAAATAATTCTTAAATATCTAATTTAAGAAGTCTGATTTTATCGTATCGTTTAATTTCGTTTCTTTTTCGTATCTTTCGGAAATTAAAAATCATCTTTTGATTGACTGCAAAGGACAGGCTACCGAGACTGACGTGACGTGAAATTTTATAAATAAAATTATAGATAATTATAATCAAGCTTCAATACATTATACATTATATATTAATTTCATATACTAGGAAACTCTCGTAAAATATTGTAAGGCTTGCATATTTAGAATACAAATTAAATATTCACTGCACAACTTTACTTTTAAAAATAAATTTCAATAGCATATTTTATATCATCTTATTTTCCTTTACCCCTCACTTTTTCATTTAATCTCATTCCTCGCTATTTTTAAACAATATATTCAAGCCCATCAGTAAACAGGCTGCTATCGACGTGTAAAATCGACGTCAATGTCGTAGCCCGACGTCGAAGGCACCAGTCTTCCGGTGCACTCAGGCATAATTGGCCGACTCGTCGGTAAGTAACTAACTCGCCTAGCTGACTTTCGTCTCTACTTCTTCTGCTCTCTCACTCAAGCTCTCTCGTATTTTTTTTTTTTTTTTTTTACATCTTCTGTCTCTCTTGCATATCTTTTTTCCTCCCTCGCCCCTAAAGTCAATCAATATCGCTTCTCCGCTCTTACATTTTCACAGACCTATCTTCTTTGACGAGCAAAGACGAATAGTCCGTTTAAAAAAATCAATCTGAAATTATTTCAGAAATATTTCTGATTAAAAAGTTTGTTTTTAATCTTGTCGAAAAGTTATCGATCACGCTCTGAAAAAGAAGGATGTTTGTACTTTATGGGAATTCGATCCTTGCGTTACCACTAGCGCGGGCCCCCCTCGTCAAATTAATCTTTAGACTTTAAGTATATATATTTGTTTTTAAATCAAACTGATGTAACAATAACTCCAATTGATGATAATTAACAGTCAATATCATCTTTTAAGTGTATATGACATTTAAAGTAATTGATTGCGACATTTTAGTACTTTTATATAGTAAGAAGGCAGGAAATGAGAGACAGAGAGAGAGAGAAAAGTTTATTTAATTTTTGGTAATTTAACAAAATTATTTTCTTGAGAAACGATAATGAAATCCAGTTATCAATTATCTTAATTGAATTTTAAATATATCTAAATTTAAATATATGAAAATTTATACACTAAAATAAATTTTTCCATGTCCTTGTGAAATATAGTTTTAATAAAGTCTATTTTTCGTTTTTCTCTTTCTTATGATAGATCATATCATAAAACTACCGACACATTTTTTTTTTCTTTTTTTTTTGTTTGGGCAATGATGAAAACCACAAATGTTATTTCAATTTTTATGCTCCAGGGTGCAGTGAAAGTTAGACGGGCTTTCTCTTGGGACGGGAAATTCAATATTCTTCGGTATCTTTTTCAACGCTATCTTTATACTTTTTTCGCGTGTCTAAAGTATACACTCATACGACGCATTAAAGCGAATATATATTTTCCCAATAAATATTCTCATATTATTATAAATAATACTTTTACACGTAACTCTAGTTTCGCATAATGTTCAGCGTCACACTCGCGAGCAGTAAACTAAATACAAATTAAACGAGCGAAAAAAAAACAACAACAACCATCGAGAGTCGCCCTTAATTGACGGCCATCGAGGATCGAAAGTATGGAGACGATATTAAATGATTTCAAGTGATTTCCGCCAATCTTCAATCTTACTGCAGCACTTTCGAGTGACGGTCCCTCCGTCGACGCCACTCCCACCCTCGACATAAACAAAGTCCTATCTCGATCGCCCGTCAGTTTTCCTCTCCATTTCTCTCTCTCTCTCCACAAAAACCACCCTCGCTCCTGCCCGCCTCTTCCTTTATCGCCTCATCTCACTGCTTACCCTGTCCACGTCCCGCCAGCAGTGGTAGTAGCGTGCGAGTAGCCGCCGCACGGACAGAGTCTCGCGCGGCATCGCGCCCCGAGTGCAGGCATCAGCTCACTGCCGCGGGCGCGAATTGATACGGAGTGTCGGGCGCGCGATCGAGTGGTCCGCGCCTCGCTTGGCAGCCGGCGAAGCAGGCGCGAGCCTCTTGCGGCCTTGCGGATTTTGCGGGGCTCTGGCTGGGCGCCGCCCCTCCCCTCCGCCGTTTCGAGACTTGCGGCGGTCCCGAAAACACGGAGAGCCGCGGTATCGGAGGACTGCGACGCAGACGCGGGGAATCCGGCTTCCGCCGGGAGGAAGAGGCACGGCGGTATTTTATCAGACTTCGCGCTCGACAGCCTCCTGCGCGAGTTTTCGTATTAAAATGGCGCACGGAATTGTTTACGCTGACTTGCAGACGTGAGATAGTTCGGATTCTTCTGGATGAATTACGCTTTCTTTTACGGTGTTTTGTGGAATGCAACTTTTTTCTT
This sequence comes from Sycophila texana, assembly GCA_035582955.1. Taxonomy (NCBI): domain Eukaryota; kingdom Metazoa; phylum Arthropoda; class Insecta; order Hymenoptera; family Eurytomidae; genus Sycophila; species Sycophila texana. The sequence continues at coordinate 1,614,494 of JAWWEN010000024.1, read as the reverse complement.
TTGTTTTTGTTCGATTGTTATCGAGCAGCGATTTTTTTTTTTTTAATTTTAAAGGCAATATTGATAAAACTTGAGTTATAAATAAGGATTGAAAATTAATGAACTTTGTATACTCTTGGTTTTGTTTGAATGGGAAGTTTAACAAGAACGAGAATTTTATCATCGCATGAGGACGCAAAGTTAATTGATTTCGAACGTTCGAATGATGCTTCAAGTATTTATTTAGAAAATTACTTCTGGACCTTCTCTGATAGTGCGTACGGCATTTCAATATTTACTAATAAAATATAGCATAAAATGAAAAATTAAAAAATTTACTAAAAATAATTAATTAATTAATCGAATAATTGATAAAAGATTAAAGTATTTTATTACAGAATAAGGCCACGTAATCATATTGTATAATATGAATAGCATTCTCAAATGAATTCCTACGAAATTTACAATTTGATATCAAAAGCGTGAATGCGGGTAGTCAGGTATAACTTTCAGAGATGCTCCATTCATCACTTAATTTGGTTTAAGTAAAGGTTTGTTTGAAATTCTAATAAAATACAATTACGGTGAAAATAAGCACCGCATTGTATGTATATACATGGCTTACTTTCCCATTAACGTAATAATGAATTACATTGTATAAAACTGAACATATCTAGAAAGTTAATGCACGTAAAAAGTGCTCGTTGCTTTTTCAACTTGCCTCCAAATAATTTGTTCAACTTAAAAAAAGCTCTATAGATTCATTTACCTGATTAATAAAGACTTTAACTATTGTGAAATACCGGCCATTTGTACAAAGAAGAACAGAATGAAAGAAAATTTTCTGCAGTAAAAGTTAATTTATTCAGAACACGGTCTGACGCGACTTGTCTGTTACTACTTGATTCTCGCTCTGTCGCGTATGTATTGTCTGGTTCGTCTGTTCCTACTTACTAATGTTAAAGGTAAAAAGTCTTCCAGACAATTTTATGTGCTACTACTTTTTAATTAAACATTTTTTAATAAAAAATTATTGTGTTACTTTTATATCAGAACACGGTCTGACGTGATTTGTCTGTTACTACTTGAAACTGGCTCTGGCGCTTATATCCTGTCTGGTTTATCTGTTTCTATTTAAAAATGTTAAAAGTAAAAAATCTTCTCGTCAATATATAATATTAGTATTTTTTTTAAAGAATTAATTTTTCAATAAAAATTTTATAAGATCATCTTTCTTTTACGTAAGTTTCAGCTGTAATAAGCGTTGCAGATCACTAAGAAGCAATGAATCTTTTATTTCCATCGATTGGAAGCATTTCACATTCTAAATTATTTCTACTCACTAATAGTAAAAGTAAAAAAATCTTCCGATTATTTTCATTCACGTAAAACGTGCTCTTTGCTCTTTAAATTTATCCCAAAAAAATTTCAATTTTGGTAGACCCAAATAGATCAATTCTTTTTGTTTCTCCTATCACCCCGCATCAATCGTCCGGCTCGCGTCTCTTTAAAATCGAATAATCGAGCGAATTGATGTACGCGCGGGTAATCGGTTTAACGTCCCCGAGGGGTCATAAATATAGGAAAGCGCTTGTACAAATTAGCATAAGGGAGTAATCGTCTTCCGTGAAAGGGTAATGGCTCGGGTGTACGCGCGATGGCAATAATTGAGCGCCGGTGTGCCTGCCGCGGATCTCCCGGTGCTGGCCGTCCTGGCGGGAAAATACGAGGTCCTTAAACAAATGCATCCGTGCTTCCTTCAATTAAGCAGGCAAATCGAGCGCGAGGAGAATCAACACGCGCCTGCCAGCTACGACCGGCCGGACGGTACTACTCGTGCACCCTCGGAACGTATCGTAAAAATGTTATCTATAATATTTACTCAGTTTAACACCAAGTCAACATCCAACATTTACCATCAAACTTATGCGAGTAATAATATATGTCGGCAAAATGTAATCCATGGAGTGTAAATCGACGGTGAGTTTTTTTTTTCGAAGAGAAATGATATTATGTATAAGATTGCTTGATGTGTGTTGCAATTGACCTGTTCGTAAGAAAAAGAACATGTTATATCTATTCTAACATAAATTATACACATTGTATCATATTAAAATATTGTTCATTTCAAAGTGTCAAATTGGCTTATGTACAAACATTGTATGAGAAGAAGAATCGTGTTACTGTACAACAAGTAAATAAATTGAAGCATAAAGCAGTCAGGCTAAAGACTATTTGCAAAAAAGTACAAAAATCATGTTAAAGTCCGTAAAGAGTCTTGGGCACATTACTTATTTAAAAGAAAAAGAAAAACGTGTAAATAAAAGGATGTACCAAAGTAGAGTGGAGGCGCATAAATGTGAGTATCATGAAAAATGGAGGCGTAGATTGCAATGATTTATATGCTACGCGTGCAGGTGCCAATGGAACAAGCATGGGGTTGGTTATACGATCACTGAAGGTTGTAATAGAACGAGATGTAAGAATCAGTAAGATACGTTAAAAGAGTTGCCAAACATGATACTAATGTAATTTAAAAGTAGAAAAAACAAAAATTGTTAAGAAAGAAGGTATAATGTTAAAAAACTATAGAACGGGTCGGAAGAAGAAGTAAATTGTTAAATAACAAAGCGATATTTATTATAACGTGATACGAACCGCTGGCCGTTTTTTTGGCATTTTCTACGATCGCGTGCTCTCGGGGTAAGATGTGACATCCAGACTCGAAGCTGCAGCCATAAAGAGAAATAATTCATTACTATTATGACGTGTTTTCCATTTTTCTTCTATTTTTTTTTCTTTTTTTTTGTAACAATTAGTCGCGTTATTACATGAGCGTGGATTATGTCGTCAAGGATATTTCATTTTTATTTTTTTTATTTTTGAAGTGCTCACTTGTTTCATGATCATATTGAGCAATGGTGTTGTATATAAGCTAATGCATAAAGTATAGGAAGCGTGTTGCTGTTTACTTTATTAGATTGAATTATATCCTCGTAAAATATGATCTAACTTTTTCTAAAGAGCCTCTCGTTAATCACGATAAACTTAACAAAAGACCTCTTTATTATTTCCTAAATAATTAATTGCCTAAATGGCGAAAATATAAATTGTTGCAATGTACATTAATATTTTAAACTTCAGTAATAGATAAAAATAAATCTTTAATTTCCAATTCAGGTTTTTATCTGAATTTCAATAACAATAATCTCAAGTACTATCTATACCTATTTATTATCATTCTCATTTCCATGACAAATTTTGCACGCACCATTTTAATTTTTTTTTACCCCTAATTACTTCTTCGGATCATTGATCAAAGCGCGAAGCCTGTCACTGCGACGCCTATATGCCATCAATCGATCAGTGCAGATTTTGTGCACATTCACCCGTAAAATTTATTTTTGCACATTTATTATTAACACTTCTTTAATCATTATACAAATCGATTTAGCCCACGCAAATTCACTGAACAAATACTAATTCGAGAAGAGCCAATAAAAAATTATAAAGAACGTTTTATTTAAACTAAAAATTCTATAGAATTACTAAATTATATGAATCTAGAAAGATCACGAGATAAGTGTCTTGTTTTTTGGCGATTGGTGAAATAACAAGATCAAATATCCTGTTTTAAAGAAAGTCATTAAAACTAGCCTCGACGAAAATGAATAAAGCTGCTGTGCAAGTTTGGAAACTGTAGATTAAAGACATTAGGCAGCCCGAGAAATTCGGGGCAAAGCCCCGAGACTAAGTTCTCCTGCTTAAACTTTAATTCAAGAAGACGTTGGATCGCACTTAAAAGAGCCCGCCTACAGATGCATATTTCATCCGCACACATCCCGCGTTAAAATATTTAGCTAAAACAGCACAAACGAATCATTGAAACTCAAGCGGAACGATTAATCAATAATAAATGACGAAATAACATTTATAAGATCCTCTTCACTCGCTAAAAGCTTTGGTTTATTATCCCGTAATCTCGGTAATGAATCAAATTACGCGGCCGCTTGAGAGAGAGGCTCAATGTTGAATGAGGCATTAATAATAAGCAGGAAACGAGGAAGGAACGCCGTGTTTCGTATAAACACAGCTTAAGACGATTTGGGTATCCTTTACTGTTTGCGACACGCGAGGCGTTGATCGATTTTACTTGAGCTGGATAACGCGTAGCCGCAAGGGCCACCTCGTTTATTGAAGATGATATCGTTGCCTGTACTTTGGTTACTATATAATGAGTAGGCAATCACTCAGATTACAAAAGGGAAATTGACTCGTGAGCCTCGATTCGCTCAGGACAGTTAATAATATCCTAACTTGCTCTGAAACGAGCAGCCAATTACTTTATTTAAAAAAAAAAATTATTTACTTTAGTTAAAAACAATTCAACGCAAGCACGATTTTCGAGTTTTTTTTTATTCGTCTTTGAAAATTGCGAATATTGTTTAGCAATCGGTAAAAAGCGTTATTTGCGATAATAGTAAAAAAGTTAACTTACTTTTTTCCCTGTTTGCCGATCAATAAAAAACTGCGTTGCAGAGGAAAAATAACAATTGAAAGGAGACATTTGCAGAAGAATAGAAGGGAAATATTTTTATTACGAGAGTATAATATAGCAGGGGACAATTTTTATTATAGATCGTGAAAAAATTTGATGTGCATGACGGAGAGCTTATAAGGCTCAGAAGAATAGCTGAATACTTTCTTTTGATAGAGTATACATTTACCTTTCAGTTTGAACAACTGAGCAAATCTTTATAAACCGCTTCAGTCAAATTTAAAAAAAAATCTTCAAAAAAAAAGTTAAGGGTAAAAGTAAAGACAACTTAATCAATTATTATGATTACCCTTATTTCAGTCTCTCAATATTCTTTTATTTCATTTTTTTTTTAATACAATTATAGCTATACAATTACATGCTCAGGCGTTGATGCCCCAATTGTCTACTTATTTTCATACTCGTTAAATAATAAAAATAGAAATTTAGTACATAATTAAAATTTTTGACAGCTACTCTCGCGTTGCATGAAAAATTGAAATGTCAACTTATTTTAGAAAGTCAAAGATATCTTAACTTATGTATCTTCGTGTAATTAAAATACGCAAGAGCCGACACTTCAATATGCATAATTACAATTACATCGTGTGCTCTATAATTAAAATTTCACTTATTAATTTTAATGAATAATTGCGCGAGTATCATCATTCAAAATCTCGCCGGTAAACGACCTCAAAAGGACCGGAAGCTTTGATAAAAACAAAACATCTTTCAAGGCTTTAATTTAAGATTAATGCGAGAGCGCTAAATAGATTTTCATTACGCCGCACGCGCCTTTGGCGTTTTTTTTTTTTTTTTATTAATACCGACGCCGTTAAGCGCCTGCGGGGCTAAGCGTCGCGGCCGCCTCGGTCGAGTGCAGAGGAGACGGTGAATTTTGCACCGTCGGGTTAATGTCGCGCCGCGGCTGCTCGTAAATTTCAAGCGGAAATTTTTTCCGCCTGCCAGCCGTCCCTCCCCTTCCTTCAGTTTTTCTCGCGGCGATTGTCCCGTGTCGCCGCGCCCAGACCGGATTGATGGATCGCCCGTGCGATTATGCTCGCGGTGATTAGAGAAATTGAATTTCGGCGCTTCCCGCGGTAGCTCGCTGCCGAGATTCCATCAATATGGCCCATCGCCGCGCTAGAATTTTTGCCCCATTGTGCGAATTCAATTCATTAGCGATTAATTGTTTTAGATAACTGTTTTCCTGGACCACCGCTTAATCGAATCCATTTAACGTTTATACAAGGAATAGTACGATTTATAATTATACTAAATCTTTTTCTTTACGATTGCGAGGTATAAGTTTGATAAAAGAGCAATATACAGGTAAAATTTTACAAGAAATAAGTAAATAAAACAAAGGTGATTCACGAAGAGCAATAATATATGCTTGGGAGTAATTTTGAATGCATTGTCTGACCTAATCGCGACTTGTACTACTTAAAAAAATTTAAGTGGTCCTCTAAGTTATTTTCTTCTCCTGAAAGCTACGGTCCATAAACGAAGTAATTTTAAATAGGTTATCCTCAAACTTAATAAAGTTATTTAATAAAGAGAATTGATTCGCTTAAGCATTTCAGATTTTAAAATAAAAGCACTATCATATCACGAATGATTTAATAAAATTTCAAGATATTCCAGACAGTGACTAATCCGGCGAATATCGAACGCGACCGGTCCGAGTTCATTTCGCGCGGAGTTGAGTCTAACTATAACGCGTGAAACATGAATATTTTAATCCAAGGCCTTTTGCATAATAAACTTGTACTCATTCACAACATTCGTTTCCCGGGGGGCGCGGGCGCGCGCACCGCCCGAAGTGTTGCATATGTACAAAATTAACGTATTTACGAACGTGTAACGGAGCAGCAGCAGCAGTCTGGCGTCGGCTCTTTTATAACGTCAACTTCCCGCATGAGCGAGAGACTCGGTCGGCGGGGGGAAGGGGGGGTGGGGAGGATGCGGCGCGTGCGCGCGTTTTGTCGGCGGGAATTGAGCTTGCGCGCGATCGCGCCTCTCGGCACGCCACATTACTTAAAATTATTCGAGCAGCCGCCATGTACCGAGTGTGAAACGCCCGACTGCTATTTCGGTGAATCCGGACGCGCGGGGCTCTGCACTTTGTGAGCGGCGAAGTCGAAATTATGCGAGGGAGGCGCGATTATCGCTGCGCGCCGGAAATGAGGAGGTGAGAGACGATGAGCGGCTTGGATGAAAAGTATCCCGGGAGAGCTTTGATGCCGTAATTATTTTTGTACGGCTACTTCTGAACGTAGCAGTGCAGAGCAGTGCAGGAGTATTTTTTGTGATATTTTTTCGATTATTATTATTATTCTATTTATTGTTTTTGTAATACATCGAGTAATATTCTTATAATTTTATAAATTATTTTTGCAATGATTTTTTTAATTTTAACTTTATCGATGGTCTTAATATAATCTTCGTATAGAGTTCGTATTTTCACGTCGTGAACAGATTACAACTCAAGATTAATTTTATTAACTAATGTAATGGTCTTTAAAGTAAACGATAATTAATGAGCTCATAGCTATTTTAATTTTACGATATCGCTCTGAAAATGAAATTATCTATGATATATATTTTTGAGAAACTGTTTTAAGTTTAAATTACATTAATTCTACTATATGTATAAGTGCGATTTAATAAGCGAACGAAGACATTTTATAAGATATTCTTTTCACTTAACGCAGACAATTAAATTAAAAATATTTTATTCATTTTTTAGAAGACCTACTAGAAAAAGAACTTTTACTTAAAAATTTTTTTACTTATATATAGAAATAATCATAAAATTATACAACTTAATAAACTCGCCCCCACAGTTTTTTATAATAAATCCAACACGTGCAGAATTCAATCACTTTCAAATCTTTGCTATCCCATCGGAAGAAGAAGCTTTAAAATGCGACTCATTACTTTCAACCGCGAAAAATGTAAGTAATATCGCGGAGCATTCGATCTTTTTTTTTGCGTGCACCGGCTCGAGTTTGAAAGATGCGAGGCGAGCTCCGTGCTTATAAAACTAAGCTCAAAGGAATACTCGAGTACCTATAGACGCTTAGTTCCCTCGAAAAAGGAAGAGCAATTCCCAGTAGACGATCCCGATGACTACCTAAGTCCTATCTCCGAGACGGCCGCGGGGCAGAGTAATATTACAGGCGGCGTCGTCAATTCCGAGCTCCAAAGATACTACCGCGAGAAAAGAACCACCCCTTCTCCTCCATTCCCTCGCCCCCTCTGCAATTTGCGCGAAAAAAAAGGTGGCACTGCCGCGCTACTCGACACGGCAGAGGAGCCGTTGTACTATAACGAGAAATTATGTCGAGTGAAAAACGCCGCGCTAAAGTTGTTGGCGATAAATTTGTGGGTGGGGTTGAATTAAGGTCTACCTTGGAATTCAGCGCGAAAAGCTGCACCGCGAAAAATTACTGCAGAGTTAATTTCGTTCGGTATAGAAGTTAATGTTATGAGAAATACGATTCAAATGCTTCGTGGGGCATTAACTTTTTAAATTAGATACACCGTCATTTTTAAAGGAACTGCGATATATGAATTTTTAAAGAGCTGATAGTATCTGGTTACTTGATAATTTATTTAAGTATCTAATTTATTACGGATAATATCACAATTTAGTTTATGATGTATTTATTGAAAATTAATTTAAAGAGGATTAAACGGATAAAACTTCTCGGTAAAGTTTTTTGTACAGTGGTATAAATTGATGTATGATATACAAATTCATAGGATAGTTTCTTCGAATAACTCTAATACAACTTGACCAATATTTGCTGGTAATGCATTTTACTGTATTATCATTCCATTGCATTACAGGGAAGAGCGAACTTATATTAGATTCTACCAAACTTTTCGGACAACTGAGAAATTCAATTTCTGCAATTCGTTTTCATTACAGGATATTGGTTTCTTGGCTTCTTATTAGAATTTTATATGAAATTATCATTCAACATTCAAAGTCATTCAGAACAAGCATTAGCTTCGAATTGTTATTTTAATTCATTTTTAAATTTTCAAGTTTGAAAATCGATGTACTCTCAATGAAGTGATTATTTCGTCGAGGGGCGGATATAATAAAATAATATCTTCATTCGGAATAAAAGGGAAATTAACCCCCTCGAGAGAGTTTATTTAGGATAATGAATGGACCCCATTTTCACGTATACTCACTTCATTTTCACATTTTTCAGAGTAACTTTAAAAAAAAAAACCTGCCTCAAGAACGTCGAAATCGGAGTCTAATGTAATCTGAACTATTCGAACTATTCCAAAACAACAATAATTTAAAAAAAAAAGCTCCTACAGTAAACTATGCGTATTAATCAAGTAAGATTAAACCTTTACAAAAATAAATTGATAATATTGTTATCGAGAAAAATAGAAAAAGTATAGTACGCACACTTTCGTAAAAGTTAGTAAGTTATTACCTAATACAGAAATAAAATACTTTACAAATGAGAAAAACTTTGCGCGCTCTAACTATCGTATATTCAAGAAAAAAAAGCCCCCATTAAAGTTTGCAGGAATAACGAGAAAATAAACTATAAGATTAGAAAGAAGACGAGTAAACATGTCCTATCCTACATCAGATCAATTCTATACCAAAAGTAAACAAAAAAAAAAATAAAATAAAAGTATAGTCAACGAGTAGTATACAAGTGCTCTATAATTTAAATAAAAAAAAAGAAGATAGATATTCACCTTGAGACCAGGAAGGACCGCCGCGGGGTCTGAGGGGGTCCGGGCCGAGGACGCCTGAGTGGTCGCACCGTAGCTCAGCTGGTGCTGATAGTTGCTTAGGATCTTCCTCTGAGCGCTCGCCTGTGCTCTGTATGCCGACACAGACAACTTCATTTCTCCTTCGTTGCGCTGGCGGCGGCGCTACTGCCCTTGGCGCGGCCGGCGGGAGCAGCGTCCGAGCGCGCCGGCGACCTGGAGGACGTCGACTTGGCGGGCCCCGCCGCTGTACAGTTGTCCGAGCGCCCAGCCGCACGCCGAGCCACCGCCGGCATAGCGCAGCGCCGGCTCCCCCGCTCGCTCGTCCCCTCCCCCCTTTGCTCTCGCTTCCCTCGGCCGAGCCCCGAGACGGAGAGAGAAACAGAGGGAGCCCCTCCGGCACAGCCCTCGAGGGCGCGCGGGGCCGCCAATTATTAGCGCGAGGGGGGGGATCCTCTCTCTCTCTCCCTCTCCGCTTCCTCCGCAGCTCCGCGAGCGCGCCTCTGCCTTTCTGGGTCACTAGCTGCTGGGGCGAGCACCCGAGACGACCTCGGGACCGGCGACGCGGCTCTCCTCGACGCGCATAACGTCGTCCCTTGGCAAGGCTCAGGCGCGGTGCTCGTCGGATGCCGACGATGGTGTCCTCATGCTCGCCGGGAAGACTCTCCGGGATGATTGATTTCTCCGTTTGTCTTTTGCGGCTGCCGGGCGAGCGTTAATGATTTCCCCGGGGGAGGCCGGCACTGCAGCCTCGGGACTGAGGAGGATGCCGGACGTGCGGTTGAGGGGCTACGGCGAAATCAATCTCGGCGGGCGGCCAAGCGAGCTCGAACCTTTGACGACCTCGTCTTTACGGCCGCGTCGATGCCACCGCCCGCACGCTCCTCCGCCTCGTCAACTCTGAGGAATTACACAGAAAAAAAAATTACGCATTAGAAAAGATGTCGAGTGTGAATTTTTGGGTACTTGACTGTCGTTCATTCGTCGATTGCTTTCATTCAAACACAAGTACACTGATTGTATACAATTATTTTCGTGTGCGAATGAACGTGCTTATGTGCTGAAAATATGTGGGTTTTATATTTTTCAACAGTTTCAAATTAAAGGTGATTAATTTTACTTTTTGAAATCCATCGAACGAAAAATTCACTGATTTAAACAATCTCTGCAATTCTTGAATTGAAAATTATGAAAGTGTGCTGGAGAGTTATGTTCATGTAGAAAATAAGTAGGTTTGATATTATTCAAAAGTTTCAAATTAAAGGTGATTACTTTTACTTTCTATAAAATCCATATCGAATGCAAAATTCACTGATTTAAATAATGGCTGCAATATTTTTAGTTAAAAATAATGAAAGTGCACTGGAGTTCGAGCGACGATGCACAGTAAAATTTAAGTGGATGGATTCCAGGTTTAAAGTTATCGGAACTTTGTCAAGTTTTTTGTAGGTTTTTGCTTTAGGCAAGCTATTCCGTACAAAAGAAATTCGAAGCAATATTCTGATTGACAGTAAAAATTTCTGCTGCTTCGACTGATTTTTACTGCCTTACTGAATTATTATCTCTTTTACTTTTGTTCAAAGTAGTAAAAAAATTCAGCTCAAGATAGCGAGAATCAGTTCGTTTTAAAGCCCACTATTCTCGGGATTATACTTGATTTCCACTTAAACCGTACTGCATTTTACGTCGAATCAATTTTTTTTCCATCGAAAATAGTGAATAAATTATTTCCCAAATAAACTCTGAAATATCAGTAAAGTAAAACTATATGTCGTCGAACAAGAGAGTTCTAACAATCTTAAGATAAATTTTTAATTTTTAAACAAACCCCTCAATTGCCCAGTATAATAAATAAATTTTCCACCGAACAAAATAATGAAAGAAGCAAAGGCTAATCCAATACTTCGAAAAGTGAAGCATCTGGCGCTCGGCGTATAAATTAAAGAGCGAATAAAAACTTCCGCAAATCGTGCGATGCCTCAACAACGCTCGAGACTTAAAAAAAAAAAAAAAGCGCTGACATTAATTCCTCGAAAACAGTGGAGCCATCGAAATGAAAGAAGTTTCAAGAGCAAAGTGCCCATATCAGCGCGGCGGTGCAAGAACCCTTTTGCCTATAGTACTGAAGTTTTACCAAGGCGGTAAACGATTTTTCTTCTCCGTCACTATACGAGAAAAATTCCACTCTCTGCAGAAATCACGTCGCGGCGGGTGTTACGCAGCACTCACTTCCGCTCCCTTTATGACGCGAACATAACGCCCTTCTATCTTCCGAGGCTTAAGTGGCAGTACGCCGTAGTTTTTCAGATAGAAAAACACGACCGGCCTCCAAACTTTATCACTGTCCACTAAATGCGCGCAATAAACTGCAATCGCAGTAGTCGCGAATTATTCACTTCAAATTTTCCACTATTGTACATTACGTTGCTCGAACTTTTCGTGCAAATTTTACTTTTTACTCAGGCTACGATTACCCTGCCTAATCCTGCGTTGCAACTTGTTACGTTCTTCCGACGATATTTCATCTTCTCTCTTCCCGAGGCGAATGCGCAAAGTTTGAAAAAAAAAAAATGGCTGCGGAAGTACAGGGAACAAAAAAGTATGGCGCGGTATAAAATGACTCGCGATCGCGTTAACAGCAAAACTCGAGCAGGTTTCATCGCTCAAAGGGAACAGAAAGGGGGAGAGCTCTTTAAAGCAGATGTGACCACGAAAAATCGCCTCTGGAGTATTATACAAATGCACTCGCTCGGTTCTGCACTTGCTAACAAGAAAGTCAGCTTCGCTCGTCGAGAACGTATTACTGGATCATTGCATCTACTCGAGTACGCACGCGAGTAATTCACCTTTCAAATGGGAGCAGCATTATTACGTACGATGTCTTTTTATTATTTAAATTAATTCACGAACGTCATTAATTGCACTCAATATTTTATTACTCATGGCAGATGCGAACGGCATCATGGCGCTGGTCATAAATGATTGTTTGTCCAAATATTAAAGAAGTAAATAAAAAAAAACGCGTAAATTTTTTTATATATTTTTGTTTTGATGGATTGTTTATACAGTAGACCGTTTTCAGCGTTTGATTAATGCTTTCGCATGACAGCGCGGAAAATTTACCTCTTTTATGCAATATCATTTGAATGCGGACACGATTTATTTCATATTGGTCCTTTTTTTTCGCGGAAAATCGTCAAAGTTTTATTATTGCTTTTACTCGGCGAAACGCGTAATTTATATTTAAAATTCATCCCGCGCCTTCAGCGAGGTAACAATAATAAAACTGAGAGAAAATTGAAAGATAAATTGTACTGCAAGAACGACAAGCATTATTTTCTTTTTATCGACACTGAATGCAAGTTGACCTAACCAGCATACCCAACAGGCGAGGTCGAGAAAATTTTAACCGAATCGCCCGGAATTCTTGATAAATCGAACGAGACGAAAGACGCAAGCCTCATTTGGCAAAGACGCCCAAGCGTAAATAAATATCAGTATACCGATCTCGGGTTACGAGGCCCGCCGAGCTCCAAGAATCTATTTTCTATATTTTTCCAGGAGCGAGGATCTCCCTAAACAGGTCTCAAACAAGGGAATGGCCGCACCGAGGGCCCCCCGAGGAAGGGCGCGGACGCAGTTTTTTTTTCTCCTTTCTTTTTTTGCAGCGCCAGGAACTTTTTCTCCTTTTTTTTGCAGCGCCAGGAACGAAGGCTGTGGACGCCGGCGCGCGCAGAGGGAATCCCACGCAGGATCTGCGCTCGCGCGGCCAGAGAATGGGGTCAAGGAAGCGAGGGCCGAGGGGAGGGAAAACGAAAGTCTCCGACTGCGCGACGCTTCGGGGGTGGAGAGCGATGGTAAATATTGGCCCCCGCGGCACCAACGTTCGCGCGAGCTGCCGGTACGCGACTCTCGTGTTTACACCGCGTGCGCCGTTCCTTTTTGCGCGCGACGATTTTCTTGCGCGCGCCATTGGTTTTGGCGGGCGGAACCTTTTTTTTTGTGCGAATCGATGTTTTTCTCTCGCGTTCATTTTATCGGGCGACAACAACAAAACCGCGGGGAAAGATACAAAAAATAAAAATAAAAATAACGAAATTTTTAAGACGCCCAGCGGCTACGGACGACAGAAATTGAACGGCCTCGAGTCGATGGTCTTTTTTTTTTCAATTACGACACTTGATTGATATTTAAAATAAAAGTATAAATTTAAATGAAGTATCGGATGAGAGATTTCATTTGAGAACGATAAAGAACTGGGAATACGCTGCTATAATATTAAAGTCCTGCAACGGAAGGAATCATATTTAAATGAACGGTAAACCCTTCTCCAGTGCCGTTTTTCACAATCGCAGTGAAAAAAATTTAATATAAAATACCAGCGAATATTTCCGTCAAATAACGAATTTTATTAAATTTTCAAACCGCCGGGCGAGCGATCGATAAAAGAAATTGTAAATTCGTGGAATGTATGGAACAAAGAAATGTTTATATTTATGCCGACCGCAAGAAAAAGAGTAAGAGAGAGAGAGAAAAAAAATGTGAGTGTAGGAGGTAACTATGGATGTGGAAAAAGCTTGCTGAGACGTGAAAAATGAGCGAAGGGCGATGAGAGTGATCGAACTGAGCCATCGATGTGAGAGGATCTCCTTAGCCCCCTACATATCTGTAACCATCTCTAATCTGGTCTCGAAGTTTCCTCCGCCAACGGCTAGACGCCACCAACTTTTACCTTTAATAAGAAAAATCTCGGAAAATTGTCGCGAAGCTAGTCTGGAAGGGCTCGACTCAAGAGAGCAAAAAAAAAAAGAAGGGGAAAAAAAGTAGGCCAACAATTACCTGAGGAGTCGGTTGAGAATCAAGAAGGACGACATTACGCATGGATGCATCGCGAGAAACTAATTTTAATAATAGCGCGTCTCTCGAAACACGATTAATATTTCGAAATTGCGGCTCCGCCGAGATTTACGTGTTCGTAAATTAGCGCCGCGCGAACCAGAGAAACATTTCGAGGCCCTTGACTCAAGGCAATTTTAATTATCGACGCCTGGGATGAAAAAAAAACAGCGCCTCCATTCCCCTCTCCATTCGGAAACAAATTTAATTTAAGAGAGGAATCGCAATTAAAATGCCGCAACGGACGTCCGAATCCGATAATAAAAGCCCCTACCGATCCCCCGTTAATTCCTAATTATCCGGGCCTCGGGGCTCCCGAAAGTCGAGAGGCAAGCCGCGTAAATAAAGAGTAAATGACGCGGCAGCGCCGGCGGACCAAGCCGAGCGAGTAATTAAACGGAGCGCGGCTCGAATCGCGCGCGCCTCGGCAAAAAAGGGAAAGTCCGTGGATAAAAAAAGAAAAGGGCAGAACAGCCCGACCGGCGGGTGGGGGGAGTGAAGCCGTGAAGGTCGCGCGCGAGTTTCCGGGGTATAGTGCTGGCGAGGCGCGTTGAGGCGTCGTGACGCTCCGGTTTTCGCGAGGCTGGAACGCGCGCCACTGCCTAACTGATTAATAATAGGCGCGCCGGCCGGACAGAAGGAACGAGCTTGTGCACCCACGAGTGACTATCTCAGCCGGAAGGCGGTCACCGCAGGCCAAGGGGATTACGGGAAAGAAGGACATCACTGCTCGTGGCTTCTACGGTTTGACCGGAGTTCACTTCGTTATAGTGCGTTTTTTAACTTTCTTTGTTAGATTGTTAGATTTTTTTTATTTTAGTAGTTATTGTTTAGTTTCGAGGCTTTTATGCGAGTGTTTTGGTGATAGATTTTTACGGTGGGTGTCTTGAGGTTTCGTGTAGTATGCTCGAGATTTAAAATTAAAGTGGATTTGGTATCTATAATCTAGATACGTATGCAATTTTGTAGAATTGCGGTGCAATTTTATTTACGTATTAGAGTTAATTCGATAAAAAAATCTTTTTAAAAATCATGTATTGTAGGGGGCCACTCTTAAAAACATACAATGCGATTATCGTCGGAAACGATTACACCATATGTTTCTTAAATAAATCGTCTTACAAACAGAGATTAAAAACATAAATAATTTATAAATGTAGTCGTATGCTTATACACTGGACAACTACAGTTATATAGTAGCGATTAATAACGTAAATATTTTATAAATGCAATTATGTTTGTACGCTGGACAACCGCAATTATATAGCAACGATTAAAAACGTCAACAATAATAAGTTCATAAATTCATTCCTTCGAGCTAATTAATTAAGACACTCAAGATCCATCAACAATCAATTCAGAGTTAAACACCACCATAAAGCGGACAAAACCATTAAATACACTTGATATGGACACTGAAAACTGGACAATTCACCTCATCGGAAATCAATAAAACGGTATTTTCAATATCATCCCTAAACCGCGACGAAGAAATAGGTCCAGAACCACTGCGATCGAGCTAAATTAAATTTCGACCAGCAGTTGGGTTACATTCCGCGAATCATCAGCTCGAAGCAGGCCAACTTCATTCCCCACCCCGCGCCTCAATGGGACTTGACGCGACCGCGATCGTGCACTAAATCAGCATAAATCCCGCACGGCGGCCTGCCGTGACATCGCCTACCTACACCCGCGATCAGCAGCCCCGCCGTCATCACCACCGCGCACTTCTCGATCGACAATTTCGGCGGGCAAAAAGCTCGGCGCCTGCCTTCGCGTGCGTATATATAAGCGAGGCACCGCCGCACGTCCGCGGCGCGCTGAGTCCGACGGTCTAACTGGATTAGGGGGTAGAGCGAGCGGCGGCGCAGACACGAGCACACATACGGACAGACACACACACACGCATACACACGGATAGACGGACACACAAGCAGACGCGCGCGGAAGGGCGAGTGCATCCGCAAAGACGACGGCCGGACGGACTCCGGCCGGCGACGTCGCGCCGATTCGCAGCCCCGCGAAATATGGAGCGCGCGCCTAACCGGATTAAATATTATCATAAGCCCGCGGCGCAAGCTATTCGCGCCCCGCATGTGCAAGCTCGACACTCGGCCATCGATTTCGGGGGAGGGAGGCTGCGCGCACTTTCGCCCATTTTCTCGGGGGGCGCCGATAATGAGGCGAGGCCCACTCCTTGCACCCCCTCGAGCGCTAATTGAGAACCCCTAATGGGATTGTTGATGAACGGGATTGCCGTTCCGATATCTATTGAAACTTTTAATTATGGCGGGAGCTGCGCGATAGCCTCGGCAAACTTTCTAATGATAGTTTAACAAATATTGGGGGAATGAGTCGCTCAGGAGAATTAAGCGGCAAGTAGATATTATCCGAGTATGGTCAGACGGCGTTATACGCTTAATTGCGAAGTTTTAACCGATTTTTCGGATGCAGGACATTACTGAATCTTTTTTTAATCGATATTATAACGATCAATTTTCGCAGTTAGTTCTTAAAATTAATAAAAATAAGAAAAAAATGTTTTCTATTAATTTTAAACGATCAGAATAGGAAAGAACTTTTGTACATTGACCGACGCATTTTTCCTGGCGAATATAGTTGTGCATATAATGTATCGATCAGCCGTTAAAAAAAAAAAAAGAAAAGAAAAAACTAGCGCCTATAATTATATTAAAGCAAAGTTAAATACAAATTGTGGAAAAAATTTCGATCGATCGCGTGTAGAGGGAAAAAAAGCCCCGTCGCACCTCGAACAAAAACTGCAATTTTAAAACATCAAAGCGAAATGCCGGCGAGTTTTAAAAATAAAAAGCGAGAAAAAAAGCTCAGCAAGCGTAATAATAGATTTTTAATAAAAATCAGAAGCAAGTCATTACTCGAGCGGTGGAGTCCGCAAAGTCGCGGAAAGGCTTTTTACAGCGACGGCGGCGTTCAATCAACTTTGAGCGGACGAAACGTCTTTATATTCCCCCCGCGGCTATCACTTTGCAGCGAGCCTTTGCACACGATGAGAAAAGAAGAGGAGCCCGACGTACGAACGACAGCAATAACTCTCCTCTCCCGTCTCTCTCGCACTCCCTTCATATCGATTTTTCCCCTTTCGAATTGTAAAGCTTCAGAAAACGAGGTCACGCAGAGTACATCTGAGCTCTGCGGAGGTCACGCGCGCGAATTTGAAATTTCGCGAAGAAAAAAACGCAGTGGAGGGAGAGAGAAAACGGTAAGAGCGGAGAGGGAGAGGAAAGGGAGGGGCGAAGCCCAGTGGGCCCTGCACGCTGTAAATGGATTCGTGATCGGCCTCGCGAGGACGCGTCCGATCATCTTTTTCTCGTCATGCATACATCGTTTGGCTGGACGCGCGGGCGAAGACAACGTGCGAGGCTTATCTAATCTTTCATTCCGAAGAGTGGAATTTGAAAGATTAGACCCGGCGAATTTCCCCGCTAGGATTCTGCATAATACGACCGCACGAATTTATGGCTTTGGGACATGTCTGTGGGGCTGCTGGAGGACTTTAATTTAGCCGCGCGAAATTAATTCTCTCGAGTTTTTTGTTTGAAGGAGAGGGAGAATTTTCGGGGGAAGCTGGAAAGCGTATATTCGACATTTAAAGCGAGAGAAATGTTATATTATTCAACATTATTGCTTGAAATGATTACAATAAAATTAGTCAATTATTCAATATGCCAGAAGAAATAATATGATTAATTAATTAGTGTATACTTTCCATAGACAAATATACAATTGATTAAAGATTTTCCATTATTGAATGCTTCTCACGTGAGAAATATCCATCGCCATAATTATCTAAATTGATTGCTAATTAACTAAACGCGATTAATTTGCCCAATGACGAGGACCATTTCAATTTTGATATGCTCTAGAGCATCAAATTAGCTACTTTTCCACCATTGTCCACGACGAGAACGTGCGAAACGATAAATTCCCCGCGCGCAAAGCGAAGCATCGCCGCAAAGTTTCGCCGCGATATACAAATTGCCGCATTAGCAGCCCTAAATTCAATTGAGAACACCTCGGCGCCGGCACGCGGAACTGAGTAATTTAAGTTTTCAATTAGTCAGTGCAAGCACTACACTCATTTCTCCAATGTAAAGCGGACCCCCTCCCACCGGCGCTCCTCGTGGCTCGCGCTTTAAGCGGATGACGATAGCAGCAGGAAAAAGAACGCCAGGAGGGGAAGACAAATCGAAGACACCCGGTCTATCGGTCAATGCGCCGCGAGCTTTAATTACAAATTCCTCGAGTGTTTTCTCGCCCCCTCGATCTCCGCCGTAACGGACTCGCGTGCGGCTAAGGAGCAAACGACTTTTTAATTAATTCCCGGCGCCGAGGCCACCGGGTGTCACGGCGCTATCACTCCCGAAACGCCTCGAAATAGAAAACAAAGTCAAAGGGGGAAGAGGGGTGGAGGCTCCGCTTCCTACCCTCCCCTCGAGATTATCGATTTCGGCCGAGCGCAATTAGTCGCCCGGCGAAGCTGGAGCTTTTGCGGATTCCGGGGCGACCGCGCGTCAACGCTTCCATCCCCCCGACTGTATCCTACGTTATTGTTGCACTTTTGTTCAATTTTCCGGGGCACCGCCCGTTTAATTGTCCAGTGGCGTGCGACGCGCGGAATGCAGATAAGGAGGCGGCGCACGGCTTTATAAATTTTACACTCGTTTAGTGTCGCCGCAATTCTTCCGGGCCGCGGCTGGAGTGATTTATTCTTTAAAGCTTTTCACTTTTAATTTTCCCGGGCTTTATGAGGACTGCCGCCGCTTTTTAGGACCGGGGCTGAGCGAGTTTGTTATACGATAAATGCAGTGCGATTATTCACAATGCCCCGTGGGACATAACAATGGCCGCGGAATAATAATTTAATAATAAATAATTTTTTTTTTTTTTTTTTTTTTTTTTTTTTTTGGAGGGTAGAAGGTTATATAACTATAGATGTAGATATTGATTAAAACGTAACGCGTATTTGCACTTTGGTGGTCACGTTAAATCAGAATGGCTCGTCGACGCTCGGCGAAATTTATGATGCGTATTTGAAAATGTTGAGGGTTCTTTTGTGCAAATCGAATGCTCTTGAACTGTGCGACAAATTTTTCACTTTCATTAGTCCACCCGTAGAACTTTTAATCAGGACCGTCTCGAAAAATTCAATAAATCGTAAAATACATCGGACAGTCCAAAAACGCCCATAAATTCATACAAATCATAAATTTTTTAAATTAAATTTCGATCGGTTACGTATTAAAAAGAAAGGGTCGGACGGCATGCAAATGCAATAAATTGCAGTCGACTAAGTTATACTCGAGCGCAAGAAAAACAAAGAAACTTTACCGAAGTATCAAAAACTCTATTCGAGCGAGAAACGTCACGATGAAAAAAAAAAAAGCAAGAAAGAACTCGACCGGCTACCGGAGTTTATTCATGCAAAAGATTTTGCATAAAAATTCTCTATACGGCGGTCATTTTAAACCTATGGGACTTCCACTACCCGAACATTGCCTCGGCGACGTTTTTCCACATTTTCATCGCGTCGTCGTCTACAGACGCGCTGCGCTTTACTGCCCACAGTCGCGGCAATCGTTCACCGTATTTTTTTTAAATAACCATATAGCGGGTCACCAGCTCCGCCGCCGAGCAAATTTTTCTTCCGGTGTCAGTGGAAATTGCGAGCGTGAGAAAGGAACGTGCGGAGAGAAAAAAAAAAGTCGACGACCCGACGAACGAGGGTGGACTGCTATATACGCGCTCTCCGGGATGGCTGCTGCCGAAAAAAGAAGAGAGGGCGAGACGCCGGAGAAATGGGGGAGGCCGCGTCGCCGAAGTAGTGAGAAAGACGGAGTGGCGAGCGGGAAAGAGAGAGAGAAAAGCGGCGAAAATCAATCCGGCCCGTCGTCGGGTTGTCGCGCGTGGGGCGACGGCAGCCAGTAGCCGGAGTATAAGGAATTGCAAATGAGTCATCTCGAGGGAAAGGAGGAAGGAGGAGGCCGGGCGCTGCCGAGAGGGTGGGGGGGCGGGGCGCGCGGCACCGAGAGGTTAATTCCGTCGGTGCGAGAGCCCCTAAACGATCGGCGGCGCTGCAGCGACGTGGGAAATTGGATTTTCCGAAATAGCTCTTGGGCGCGCGCCGATGCAGCGTGGCCGGCCGGACCTATAAGCCGATTGCTCTCGCGGCGTTTACTCCTGCCTTTATTTCCTCTCCCTTTATCTTTTTCCCGGAGATACGCGACGCTTATGCTCCTACGGGGGGGTGCGCTTCATTTGTGCCTCATGCCGCGAGCAGCTCGATTTTTTCCTCGATACACTCCTTTTTATTCTCGCTCTAATTTTGCGGCTGGCGCTTCTTTTGATTTTTTTTTTTAATATTTTTTTGGGACGCAGATTTTTAGCGCTAGGCTCGGGAGGAATCGTTTCGATTTTTTTTGTTTTTTTGTTTTTTTGTCTTATTTATAATGTAAATGTAGGCGGAGATACATTTTTGTTAGTCCTCGGGAAAGCTAACGATGGCTCATGAATACATTCATGTAGAAACTGTGTCTTGTAGCGGTACATTACGATTTTTAGCACAATGAATCCTCTAAATAAAAGTTTCCTTCTCTCTTCGTAGTAAATTTTACTTATTTTTTTTTTTATATAACAAAAGGAAACTTTTTTTCACTGATAAATGTATATATATATTTTTTTTTATCACGAGCGAAGAAAAATAAAGTGCATAAATTATTAGCTACTATTATAAAAATTCTCAAGATCACGTTACGGACTCATCCGCTGGATCGTCTGGCGAATACAATTTCGTGAAAAGCGATAATCCGACGAGAAAAAAAAAGTTCCTCAAATATTGTCCCGTATAAGCGACAGCAGTTAAGCCGCACGCACGAGAAAAAGGAAGTCGCCCAAAGCTCGCAAAAGGAAATTCGAAACTAATTGAAACATACTTTCATCCGAAGGCGCACCGCCGATATATAAAATCCGAAAAAGTCATCGAAAAATACAACCCTTTCATCAACTTGGCTCGTCGTTATACGCGGAGCACTACTCGTTAAAGCCCAAAGCTATACAATTCCAGCGCCTCCCTTACACACACTCTTCACGAGCAGCTCAACAAAAGAGAGTCCTCGGTCCCTCGACCGCAGTGCAAAAAAAAAAAGCCAACCGGCCGCGATGAACTAATTCCCGAAACGGGCGACGGAAATTGACGAAACTCCTGGAGCACGATTTTTCACTCGGCGCTCGCCGCCACGACGAGCTTCGCTTGCATCGACACCTTCGCAATTCAGCGACGTGCAGCTTCCGCGCGGAAAACAATTTGACCCCTCCCTTCTCTCCCCGTCCGATTCTCTCCGACGAGTTCCTCGGCTTCTCTTCTCCCCCGCGCCCCCTCTTTTAGCCGATGCGCACGAATGCCATTAAAGCCCTGACCCGATTTGAGGGAGTTCGAGAGCCGCGAGACCGGCGATCGACGAAAGTGGGCCGCGGATACGTGAATTTAATTTCGATTCTTATGGTTTTATCACTTTTCCGGATGTTTATGCAGTTTTCTTTCAGCTAACTTGAAGGTGTAAATAGAAGTTACATTTTTGCTTTTCATAAATTCATGTTAATAGTTTTTTTATTACCCCATAAGGGATCGTTTGTGAAAGTAAAAATATGAATTCCTCTGTAAAAATGTGAAAAATACATTTTTGGTCAAAATTTCTTGTTTCTATAATTACGACTTATATAGTAACTTTAAAAAGAAGAATTTCGATATTGAATCTCTGTGACCGTAATATCAATTGAAGAGTAAATTTACAGAATTTTCGCATAAAAATTACGGGGGTGACTGCCGTAAACGTGAAATGGTCAGCAAACGTGGAGATGAAAATTTATGCATATATTCTCCATGTTATAGCGCTACATAAACCAATTTATGAATACTAAGAAAATTGGTGAACGGAATCCAACAACTCAAATAATATAAGAGGCAGTTATTTTAACGACTTAATTTAAATTAATTAGACAGTAAATTGACTCGTTGAAACCACGTACCACTCTTTAAATTATTTAAGTGCACTGCACGAGTACTTTGAATCAAGAACAAATGTAGAAATTGCCACTCACGAGTTTAACATTTTCACTGAAATTCACGTAAATTTTGTATAAAATTTTTTTCTCACATTTTTATACAGTTATCCTCGAATTCTAGATTAAACAACAGTGATTTAGTTAAGCTATTTTATTTGAAGTAATTTTTATACTATAAACGTAATTGATAATATAATTAATATACAAACTACATTACCACTCAGAACAAGTATAAAATTATGTAAAAAAAAAAGAACTTTTCAAAAATCTATATAGATACTCAGCAAGTACTAAAAATGATTGAATGAAAAAAAAAAACTAACCCCACTGTTATTTTCACTATATAATACGAATGACTCTCGAAGGCTATCCGACTATACGAACTCAAAATATTAATCGTAAACTTTCTCCTCGCGATAAATTTCACAACGTCAATAACAAACCGTTTATCTTTCAAATCATTCGAACGGCCGCTTAAATCAAATCCCACTAAAAATTGCATTCGCTTTATAGAATTTTACGGGCACCTCGTTTACTCCACCCGCAATAAGCACCGCCAACTCTGCCGCCCAACGGAAACTCCCTCCACCGCCGAAGCAGATTGGAGCAGCGCATCCCTAACCCATCCGCTTTTAAATTACGCATAAGGCAGCCACGTGAAACCCGCCACGAGTCCCGAAGAGATTCGTCAGATTTCCAAATAATTCACAAAGGTGCAGGTTTCCAATTCCATCCGCGCGGGCTTCGTTAAAAAGTGCAGAGGCGAGCGCGCGAATATCGCGTAACGAAACCGCCGGGCCGCACGCGAGAGGGCCACTCGCGCATTATGGGCGCCGCGAGCTTTCGCCGGTGTGTCAGCGCGACGCGCGCGTCTCTCTCCATTCGGCCTTTGTTGCTCGCGGCACAATGACAAAAAGGAGATTCCAAATAGGCGAAAAAGCCGGCCGACTATGTGTCCTCCTCGCGCGCTTAAGCGAACGAGGTCTAAAAATAATTGCCCGGCGAACTTTTTACCAAGCTCGACCTAATTAACGCGTCCTTGTCGGCCGGCCAGAAAAGGGTAATTAAGACTTTCGCGCGGGTTTCGCTTTTTTTTTTACCTATACTTGCAAATCGCGCTGCTGCTAAAGCGACGGACGCGTGGGCGGATCGTCGGGTTGACTTGTTTCGCTTTGACGGTGGGCTTTGTCTGTGGGTAGTGCACATGTGTACTAAAATAATCGCGAAAATATGGGTCTTCTTCGATTGCAAACGTGATGCATAGATTTTTTTTAATTTAACGAAGAATCGTTATGCATATATTCATTTTTTTAAATATAAAACTTACGGTTGAGATAATAGGTAGATTTGGAATTTTCTTGAATAATCTATCAAAACTACTGAATTACTATGAATAGTGTTCCCAGATCTCTTTAGAGCGGCTACTTTTAGTAGTTAGTTATTATTTGTTTATAATTAATGATTTATACTTGATAAGCAATTTTGTAAGTGATCAAAAGCCCGTGCATTTATAAAATTAAAAAAAAAAAAAAAGAAAAAAACTTCAAGTAAATTTCAAGGAAAAATAGTGTAGACCATGTTATGTATGGAATAAACACACGAACAACTAATTTGTATAATAAAACGAAAAGTTTTTTACACTCGACCAAAGCGAAACACATTAATTTATATACCCTTTTCAATAAATGAAACGATGTCTGACTATGCCTTGATGTTTCTACTTGCCCGTCGGTAGTCTAGACGTACTACTTTTTTAATGTACGTCTGCACATTTATTATTAAAAGCGTAATTCATTATTTAACAACAATTCACAAAATGCACACTGACACAATCTATCAATACAGTCGAATGGAAACTGAAGAGGATACGTCAATAGCAGCAAGTAAATGCTCGACTAAAAGTTACAACAATATATCTATTTCCCGAACTGCACTTCGAACAGATGCACCGGATACTCGGGAATTAATTCCGGTGGCTGGCGATCACAACAATTACAAACTCAATAATCCAGCGAACGCATAAATTCGAAATGCCAATCGATCCATAACATCGCACCTGTTTGCAAATTCAAACAATTCAAAGTACCCCAGAAATAATCTACGAGCGCCTGTTGAAAAGCATCGAAAATTACGTCACCATCGTATACCTGAGAGATGAAAAAAAAAAAACATACTACCGATCCCGTTGAATTTCCCCGCGAGAGCAGACGGTAAATCCGAGCGAATTCACCAAACAAATTCTCGCCCGGATCCCCCGGAGCCGATAGACGCGAATAGGGAGCGCATCAGCGATTTCTCTCACGTCAGTCTCCGCGAGGGTACCCTCCGCCCCGGCGGAAGCGCCGTGGGAGGTGCGGCCCGCGGTGCCGGGAATGAGATCCCGAGGTCATTCTCGCGCAGCCTCCACGATGGAGACACCTTCAGCCGAGGTGAAATCAATTTTCCTAGACGACGGCGGGATTCGGCGACATCGGCACGTACCGAAACCCGCGGGGCCGGAAGCGCTCTTATTCCGCGGTCGGGACGCGACTCTGCGAATTTCCGCGGGCGCGTGCCGGTAAATCAATTCCTGGAGCTGCAGGCGACGGAGGCGCGCATGGAAAATGTTGGGAGAGGGGGCGAGCCTCCCACGCTTGATTTTGCAATTCTCGCCGAGGTGAGGGTCTCCGAGCGAGGGTACACCGCGCTGGAGAGGCCGGCGTCGGTTTTCTCGAGCTTGAAGCCTCGAGGAGGCGACCGTCGCTGAGGATAAACAAGCGCGAGCGTCGCGCTGCCTGCGGTGGTGTCGCGCTACAATACGCGGTTTGGATAGCATGAATTTTACGCGAAGTTTGTTGGTTCAGGCCGCGGGCAGTGGTAGAGAGAAAATTCGAGTTATGGCGTTGGGAAGCAGTTAAATTGGTTATAGGACGCGAGCGCAGAGATCGCGTTAGCTCCTGGGTTATACTTGAGATTTTTATCGTATATTTCAAGTTAATTAAATTAATTAATATAAATATTTTTAATTTAATTAATAGCTATTTCAGTTTATTAAATATGAGACTTAGCTGTTCTTTAAGAATAGTAGTAATTAATTCATAATCCAAACCAAACGTTTGGCTGATGAAGGTGTCAGCTTTTTGTATGAAGCCTAACAGTTCGCAATTCTTTATCTAAAAAAAAATCAGCTTTTCACTTGAGAACAATTTTGAAGTTATTTTGAGAGATAATATTTTAAGCTTCAAATCATTATTGGAAAAGGTATCTTCGATTTTAAATTATGATGTAATAAAATTCAAATCCAATTCGATCAGTTCCCACAATTTCTGACAAGTGATAAAAAGCTCTATAACGATTTCCTTTGTACTGGATGAATTAAAAGGCAATGTAAATTAATGAGTATTTTAATACTTCTTACTCGTTTTTCATCAAAAAACGAAGATTTAATCAATAATGCTGTTGAAGAACTCATTTATCGTATCAACATTATTTGAACATTTTATTCTTCTACGGTATATATCGTTTTTTGAATTGAATATACGATTAATTTCAATTATATTATTTCACTTATTATCTTAAAATGATCTTCTTTCAAATTATCAATAAAAATTTCTTTTAACTTTTAAATTTACAACACGGAATTTTCATTCTTGTTCCACTTCAAAGAAAAATCCAAATTTTCACATATTTCACGATGCTCTTGTAAAAGATTAATCAAGTCTTTTTTCCGCCGCGAATCGACACACAACACGTTTTTAGTCTCATTAATACCCAAAGTTTACTGAATTATCTTCGCTAAAAGTTTAAAAACGTGATTTAATAATACCGAAGATCAATAACGGTTCATATTTAAACTCATTTTTTAACATTCACCGGATTCACGGCGCGCTAACGAAGTTTCCCATAACGCATTTAAGTATCAACATTTTCGGTCGCCATCCCACGCTAATGTAATGATAAATAAATAACCGAATTGACGACAGTGAAAGTCCCGATCGATCGATTAAAGGCCAATTCTATTTTCCGCGCGACGTCACCAGAGTAATATTGGACGAATGCCCATTTTTGCGATCTCTTAAAAATAAGTCATCATTTTCCAGCTTAAAAGTACAGCGGCGTAGGAAGAAGGAGCCTCGCGCGGGCGCCACACGGGGTTACGCAACTTTTTTTCCCCCCGCGTTCGCAAAGGAGAAAAAAAAAACAGTCGGCCGTCGCGCGCGGGCGCGCAAAAGATCCCGCACGGCGGGAGGCGATAAAAGTAATCCGATGACGGAAAGGAAAAAATCTCGCCAGCACCTTCCCCTCGAATTCACGACTATAATCGTAAATCGATATGTAATACGCCGCCTTTACGTCGCTGGGGAGGGAGCAGGAGGGAATCCGATGCAGGACGCGTCAAAACTGTGAAGGATTACCTCCGAATGCTTAAGCGCGCTTTCTCCGCCGTAGGGAAGACAAAAGGAGAAGAGAAAGGAGTGACGAGGCGCTGGCGAAGAAATCCGATTTCTCGGCGCGCACTCGGGCGATCGTTTTTGTCCCGTCCGACAAAAGTTTCACCGATGCGCCCCAGTACACCTCAACTTAAGAAAAAAAAAAAGAAGAAGAAGAGAAAGAAAAAGCGAAGCGTACAGCCGGATAAGAGAATAAACTCGCAGCGAACGCGCGAGTTTCAAAGTTCTGGCATCACCCGCGAGAGACGCGAAGGCACCGGGGAACTGAGCAGACAGCGTGCACACATTATACAATAATATAACTTCTCCCGGTTATACAAAAGAACGACAAGCACAGCTCGCCTCCGTGATCGCCAGGCGAGTCTATACACCCCTTTCTCATACATCCAATCTAGCATTTCACACGTTACGTAACGCAGCACTTGAACTATACCAAACGGTGCGTCGATCACACTGGCTCTTCTTGAAGTAGTAACGGTCCAGTCGCGTCAGACGCACCAGCAGCCCTTCCTCGGCACTTAAATCCCCGTGAGTCAGCACCAAGATTAGAAGAACGAAGAGGGCCGAGGATGCAAAAGAGAATAGCAAATCTCCCTCTCGGCTCCGCGGAGCGCGCGGGGGAAACCGGGCACACGCGCACGTGTCAGCACTTTCGGTGGGGCGTGAGAGCCGGACGCGGGGCGACTGCGTTGGCGCGCTCCTCCGGCAGAGTCCCTCGGCGAGAGAAGAGCGCACGACGCGAACACGCGCGCGGAGCAGACTCTCTGGCTCTCCGGTGGTGTCTGGTCGCGCGGGCGCGCTCCCCTCCCCACCCCGACCCCCGGCGCACCACCACACCCACGGATTAAAAACCGAAATCCCGAGGCGGCCTCGCATGCGCGCGCCGGCGGGCTCGGAGCCGCGCGCCGACGTCCTGGACCCCGAGGAGGCCCGCTGCCGCCCCTTCGCCGAGAGGAGCCAGCGCGCCGGAAGAGGGAGCGCTTCGCCTCTCTCTCTTTCTCTCTCTCTTTGCCTTTACTTTAGCGCGACCGCCTTTACTCTCCGCCAAGGCTGACGCGCTTTTCCGACTCCCTTCCTCTGACCCTTCCTGGGCTTTCCTCGAATAGATTTGGATCGAGGGCTCTTTTTTTCCGAACGTCTTGTTTTTTTTTTTTTTTTTTTCGCGGATCGGGGTAGTGGGCACAGCGCCGCGGGTTTTTAAGGCCTGGTGAGATTGTCAGCTGTCGCTGGCGATCCGATCGATCATTATTTTATTGCAATTTTTTTTTTTTTTTTTTTTGTTCTCTTGGGTTGGGTTCATGGTTTCGCTTACGGGGCGGAAAATGAGGTGACTTTTTCATAATTATTCGGAATGTTTTATTTTAATATAAGGTAGGCTTGGGTAAACCTTGTTTGTTACTGTATATTGACTTACTTCAGATTTGTTCCATTAGTTTTACGAAATTTTACTAGAATTTGGAAGTATGTTACTGATAAATTAAAAAAAAATTGTAATTATACTACAAAATTAATAAAAATTACAGTAGAAGATAGATTGGAAATTAATGTATCTTTGTGGCTTTAGTCTTAAGACACTAAAAACATTTACTAGCTTAATAACAAATTATTGCAGAAATACTTATCATTTTTATAAATAAAAACATTTCTATCATTATTCGTAATAAGTAAAATTACATTGTTTATTCCAGTTTGAAAATAATCCTTTTTTTTACAGCTGTTTTCGATTATTTTCATTGAATTAACTTCACAAACATGTTTATTCGAAGAATGGTCGACGTAGGGGGCGAGCACCGAAAAAGAAAATTAATGCTACAAAAAGATTCTCATTTAAAAAGAAGAAAAGAAAAGAAAAAAATCGTCGCAATAACCTTTTACTAAAACAATCCAATAGAATGCAGGAGGTATAATAAACAGTACAACTCTTTCGCCCAACTTTCCCGAATACATTTAGATTTTAAGCAAACAGTTTTCATCGCTTTTAATTGAAATGGCTCGCCCGTGGATGTATCAATTAAAAGCTTCCCTCCGAAAAAAAAAGCGAGAGAATCAGAGAATAATCGAGAGAAAGAATTAAGGAGCGCTACCTGACAGCGCGAAGTAGCGTAAGTCACCTGTAAATATTAATTGAATTTTCAGTAGCGCCGGAAAAACAACCACAAAAGGACCCCTCGCCCCTCTACACCCCGAAACATCTCCTCGCGGCAGCAATTACAAATAAAAGGCCCGAGCTCGTGCAAGCCGCTTTATCGGCCGCTCGCACATATTATACACGCGCGCGCATCGCGCGATAAAAAAAGAGCTCCGGGGGAGGTAGCGATAATCCGGCCATTCGCATGCAAAAACAATATCGGCGCGCGCGCGCGAGACGCTTTAAACTCACGGGCGAGCTTAATGACACGTTTAACGAAGGCAGAGCGGCGCGCGGGGGCCACGTGTGCGTTCTGGGGCGTTACCCGACTACTCTCGATTCAGCCCCAAAGCACATGCGCGCCATCCCCTTTTTCTTTCTCTCTTGCGCCCACCCCCGCAACCCCTCCTTGGTACACGTTTCGCCTCCTCGCCTCGCTGTGTGTCACACTCCTTTCTTCGCTTGCTCTCTGTTTTTTTTTTTTTTCTTTTTTTTTTGTTGCTTTCTCGGGCTCCGCGCGCGCGCGCCGCCCGGCGCGTCTTTGTCTCGCCGCGCTGTTTTTCCCTCCTTCGACGGGGTGCTCTCGCATTGACGCACCAAACCGTGTCAGCGAATGCCTTTATCCCCTTGCTCTTCAACAGCCGCATTCGCAACTTTTTAAGTATCTACTTAAGAACCCCACGACTGCGAGTTTTTTTCTTTCTTTTTTTTTTTTTTTTTTTGCTGGGCATGAAAGGCGGGGAGAAATGTTTTCGCGACGGATTTGTCGCTCTGGAGGATGCTACTTTTCTTAATTTTCGCGCTCTATCGATTTTTAGGTAGAGTATTCTTAGACAAGTTAAAAGAGGCACTCTTGAGGGGAATATTTTTGAAGTATTTGGAAAGTAGGAAAATTTAATTTTTATATAAGAAATTCAGTTTGGTCATCAAATTGAAAATTTTATTAGAAATATTTATAAGATTTTGTTTTAAGTAAAATTTAATCAAACTTATTAACACTTGTTATTATTAATATGAAGTATCAATTCTTATTTACTCAGTAAATATTTTATTTCTTTTTATTTATATAATACGTAGAAGTTTGTACACTCTATTCAATGAATTTTGTAAATAATCAATTAAATGATTTAAATTTTTTTAAGAAAATCTATTTTACAAATTTACAACTATATTACATCGTTATAGTAACTACGTCTGCAATTATTAAAATCTCTATGCATATAGAATAATGATGATTATTCATTAATAACTTGTATATAGAAAAATAATCTGAAATGAATACTTTAAAAAGAACTTAAACCAACAATGATCAATGGGGTTTAAGTTTCGTTTGTCGAGTAAACAAAAGTCTTGTGGCGGACTGTAAGTGTCGTCGTTGAATCCTTCGCTTAGAAGGCGATTCAAGAAGACAGCCGCAGAAACAGGATCATATGAATTGGATTTAGCTGAAGAGAAACAACCGAGTCGACTTATATTCTTCTCTATATGTAAGAGTATAGGATATATTCTGAATGTAGGTAACAACAGTGACATGACATTGAGCTCGAGTTGATGCCTCTCACAGTGGATCAAATCTACATTCAACGAAGCTACATTATTCTGTTTAGACAACCGGCGAACAATGGGATAGAAACTTGGTACTGATTTCGCTCTGTTGACATTCTTGGGGGTGAACTGTACCATCTGTAAGTTGAGCAGCTTATGCTGAAGATTTTTTAAGATCGAGATTATGTTAAACCCCCCCTTCTATTTAATCTCTGGTGTCTAATCCCCGTTTTATTTAATCTCTGGTGTGTAATATTTTGAAATATTATACGTAAGAAGCTCGCAATTAATTAATATGCAAGATAAATGATCAATATAACAATTTTTTATTTTTACAAAAAATATATAAACATAATATTTAAAGAATACTGATAAATGATATTACAAGAGGTTCTTGTACCTTTAAATTGCATAAGTTTATATATACTTCGAAAAGAAGTACTTCAAGATATAATTAAAAGCAACTGTTGGCTATTATTATAAATTCTAGTTAATTATTTAATAATTATTCTTCGAACATATTTATCCAAGTAATTGCTTACGTAATAATGACGTTCTTTAATAATTTACAGAAAGGTAAAAGCAGGGTACTTGGATGCAACAGGAGATAAAAATAAAAAAAAGTTTATACTCCGATAAAAATACAATCAGTTTATTTATTTATTTTTTTTTTTAAATTTCCTCATTAAATGAAAAATACAAATCTCCAGCAGCGCAAACATAACTACAGCAACAACAAGAAAGCGGAGCTCAGCAGAAATCAAAGACTACTCCAATACAATTAATCGTCGAGAAATCAGCCGCTCTCTCTCTTTCTCTCATAATTATTTTTCAATTACGCAACTCCTCTCGTTATACGGCGGTAACGCCCGCGGAGCAGAAAGAAAAAAGAAAAAGGGGTGCAAGTGCGCCTCCGCTGCAGCTCAGAAAAGAGGAGCGTGGGAAGCTGAAAGTAGAAGAGAAGAGGAATCAATTTAAAATAAAATTAACCAGCAGGGGTGAGATCCTTGACCCCTTTGTGGCGGCTCGCTGCCTCTCGAGTTTCGGCCAAGGCCAATAAAAATCTCGACATATATAAATAAACAAGCATCGACGACGGCCGCGCGGCGCTGTGCACTCCTTCCTTATCTCTCGCGCGAAATCGGCGAAAATTAGCGAGCGGATAAAAGAGAGCCGCGAGGCTGCCGAGGCGAAAAAAATAAAATAAAATAAAATAAAATAAAACGTGAGGCCGACGAATAGTCACGTCTGCGGGTATATACAAGTGACGGAGGCTGCGCGCGCGTCCAAGACACTGGCCTATCTCGGGCTCGCGCGCGACGCTTTATTGATGTCTCGAGCCGGCAGTCGATCGTAAATCCTCGCGCGTCGCGCGCCCGGAGCCACCCACGGGCCAGCGCCGCCGGAGGCAGCGTCCCACGGCCAGAGGGAGAGGAGAGAGAGGAGCCGCGGCGCCGATCGATTCGCCGCGGAGACGCGGAGAGCGACCCAGAGGCAGACGAATAGGGACGAGCGCCGCGCGATCATCGCGATGGGATATGCCGGGAGGTAGAGGGGACGCAGGGGATAAGAAGGGATAAGGCCTGGATCTTGCTTGGAATGATTTCGGATAGCCTCGGGGATCTCGCGGCGATGATTTTCCCGGAGAGCTGCGACGCCCCCGTCCGTGGGGGGGCTACGCCTTTGGATCGGCTTTACGCGCTGATCATTCCAATCGCTTCAACACTCAAATTCCCTCCAATTGTCTCATTTAATTTCCTGCTGCGGTCACCTAGAGCTTTCTGTTTCATTCGAATCAATTGCTTTAATTGTTTCGCTATTCTTAGATATAGGCGTTTCGCTTGCCTTTGAAATGTAGAGCCGATTTTACTGCCAAGCTGACTGTTTAATTTCGTTAGGTGCTCGAAATTGTATAAAACATTCATTAGCCATTTGTTAGTAAATAACTTTATATAAATTTCAGCAGTTTAACACAAACAATAATTAAGTTCATACCAAAATTATGATAATAATGCAATTTTGATAGTAGTTAATTAAGTCTCTTCTTTAATTATATTTTAATAGATAATTTCATTAATTACGTTTGTTTTTAGACAGCAAGTGCAACATTCTGTTGAATTATGAAACTTTATTTTGAAATTTAACAGAAGAATCGAAAAAAGTCTTACTTACAATTCATTTACTGAACTAATAATTTGCCTAATTTTATGTGGATATTTACTTATTTCGAGTATAGTAGAAATACACATTCAGAAAAAAAATACTATTCAAAAAGTTATTAATTTAAATAAAACATTCATTAGCCATTTGTTAGTAAATAACTTTATATAAATTTCAGCAGTTTAACACAAACAATAATTAAGT